>WEKX01017016.1:410317-424346 GCA_013390025.1 Pitta sordida | reverse complement strand
GGAGCGGAGAGGCGGGAGCCCCGCGGAGCTGCCGGGACCGGGGTGATGTCGGGAGCTGGACCCCGGCATCTCCCCGGTGCTGCCTGATCTCCCGGGACGGAGGCGCTGCCGGGGGATCCCAGGACCGGAAGATGAGCCCCCGAAGCGGTCGGGGTGAGACTGAGGACGATGCAGCGATGCTGGCGGAGAGCTCTGGCCCGGGGGCGGCCCCGCTCCCCCCCGGCTGCGTGCCCCGACTCGGGGGTGCCCTCGCCCCGCACCGCCGAGGGGGTTGCACAAGTTCCTCCTACCCCGGGTAGTTGCATTAGTGGGTTTACCAAACTTTGGACTCTCTGGCCCGGGTTTATCAGAGATCTTGAGAACACGGAGAACTTTTGCTTTCAGTCCCCCGCAGCACACGGGTGGCTTAAAGGCGACTTTCAGCACAGCAGCTCGTTCTCCTCTCAATTTCTTCGTCCTCTGCAAAACCAGATGCGGACTGGTGTCCTCGGAGTTTCTTCTGGAGTTTATTGCCATGGTTCTTTTTTGGCTGAGTGGCACTTTAGGTTGTCCTCCTGCCCAAGGTGTCTTCTGGACTGCAAATTATAACCTTGCTTTATATCGCAACCCTGCTTTTAACTATAATTAAAGTCTCAGGGTGCTGTGTAAACAATCTTTTCTGAGGGGGGGAGGCTGGACTGGGGACATTGTCTCCTGCATCCGCATCTGTGACCTCCTGTGAGGGATAACCCCTCGTGTCCCACCCTCAGTCTCTTACCTGCTGTGCTCGGCTCCCCTCCCACCAAGGAGAAAATCACTTCTGTTATTCAAATGTCTCTGTCACAGGGCTGGGCGAAGATGGTTGTGCAACCCAAAGGGCTTTTCAGTGTTTATCCCTATTCAGCCAGGGAATATCTTGATTGAACTTCCCACTCTCCCGATTTGCATCATCCTAACGTCAGCTCCTGGTTTGGGGTTTTGCTGTGTCCCTTCCCGCTGGAGCATCTGCCGCCCCTCCCTCCTTCCCCAGCATCCCGGTTTTCTGAGCTCATCCCCGTGATGCTGGAGGCATTTGGCCCATGGGCACAATGTGTCTCCACTGGAGCATCCATCCCTCCCCCCTGAGCCCTTTGCCGGGGCAGCCCAGTGCAGGCTGGAGGGCAGGGGAAATATTTCTGTGGTTGCATCAGGGTGTTCCTGGCTCCCGCCTTTCCCGTGCAGAGGAGCTCCTGCACCGCTGGGGCTTCCCCAGCTGCTCTCAGCGCCCTGCCTTCAGCCCTCTGGCTTCCCAAGCCCCTTTGGCTTTTCCCACTGGATCTTGTCCAGGGCCTCGAGGAACCACTTTCCCTGTGCTCACACACTCGTGTGTTGTGCTGGGGGTTCATGTTGTGTCGAGCCCTGTGGGGGCCTGGGTGTCCTCTGCTTCCCCTGCTGCGTCATCTGCTTGATGTGCCCTCCCGAGGGGCCTGATCCAACACAAAATCTGCCAAGGACGTGTCACCCTCCCCTGGAGACGTGTTCATGTGGAGTCCACCCTGGTGAGGGAGGAGGAGAAGTGGTCACTGCAAGGAGGTTCAGCCCTGCGTTGGTGCCTGGTGACCTCTTTTCCTTTGAGATGCAACCCCGGGGGCTCCTGGCATGGTGCTGCCAGGGAAGGGGCTTGCTGGGCTTGGCACATACAGGTTTGAGCTGTCCCCTCATGTTCCCATGCCCAAACAACGCTGAGACACTCTAAACCCTTCTGGGTCGTGACAGAGAGACATTTCCCTTGGGGAATCACTTGCGTCAACTACTATTTAAGTGAAGCAAACAACTAAACAAAAGAAACAGCTCTTACAACCCCGACCCGCCTGCTCATTCCTTCCCGCCGGGCTTTGTTCCCGGCTGTGCCGGGCGAGCAGGGACAGGCCCCGGCCGAGGGCTGTGCGGTGCCGGAGCCCTGGGCAGCTCCTCGCTGCTGTCCTGGGGGTGGTGACGAGCCTGTTCCCATCCTGCTTGCAGGGTTTATATGAGTTTTTCATTGTGTGGTGCCCGGTACTAAGTTTAGGGAGTGCTGGCGTATCCTCAGCGGTCTCGCTTGCGGTGCAGGAGGTGGATGGGGATTCATTTTGGGCTGGATTTGGAGCTTCTTTTTTTTCTCCTCTGGGAGATGCTTGAGCTCGCAGCTTGTTCCTCACTGGGCTGAATACATCCATGTGCATTTGAGGGTGACATTCCTGAAGGCTCAGCAACTGGAGCCCTTGTCCCTGAATGTGGGTGACACTGAATAGGTGTCACAGGGGACACTGGGGGGTGTTGTCCCCTGGAGGGGAGTCCTCACAGTCACAACCTTCCCAACTGAAGACACCATCGGGGAGATGGGATGGTTTAGCTGAGATCCTGCACTCACTGAGCTGACTGACCATGAGGAGGAGAATAAATACTTTTAATTTTTTTTTAAATTACATTTTTAGTTTTTTTCTCCTTAGAATATCTTAGGTGGAAAGGTGCCTCCACCAGGACCAACTTCTGCTCTGTCTTTCAAATTAACCCCAACATGAGAAGGTTTTTCTTGGGTTTTTTTCTCCATCTGTAAATCCCAGGAGAATAAAGAACCTGGAGCACATTGTGCTCTTCCTGCTGCTCTAGATATTGTATCCCCAGAGCCTGTGATGGGATCGTCACCTTTCCTGTCCTCTTGCTGATTTGCGCCTGCTGTTAATTTTGCATTTATTTGTGATAAGGAAGGAAATTTTTTTTTACTTAGGAAGGATTTGTTTACTCTGCACATGGCGAGGCCTTGGCACAGGTTTCCCAGAGAAGCTGTGGCTGCCCCATCCCTGGAAGTGTTTAAGACCTGGCTGGATGGGGCTTGGAGCAACCTGGGATAGTGGAAGGTGTCCCTGCAGGGGTTTGAAAGGAGATGATCTTTAAGATCCCTTCCAACCCAACCCTACATTCTATGGAAAGCCCTGTGCCCTGATTTCCAGGCAGAGTGAGCAAGAGGCAGAATGGCCTTGCTCAAGGTTTTCCCCAAGTATGGAGAGGTTGAAACCCCCTCCTTTCCTTTCCTAAGTAGGAGTGGATTTGATGAATGGGTTTTAAAAGGAGAATGCAGACTTTGATGAGCGACTGCTTTATGTGGATGTTAAAGGAAATGCCCAGCTATGCTGCATGAATATACATCTATATGCAAAGAATAAAAAGGGGGAGGGGGAAGAGGGGGAGTTTAAATTAACTTGAAATAAATTACAAAAATCAACTAACAGCAGTCAAGTTGGCGAAATGATATTCTGGCATAAAAGGCAGACCGAGGCTAATGCGAGAGGCACTGGCACATCCCAAGGTATCAAGTGTGATAAAGATGTGAGTAGTTGTCATCAGCTTTACCATCTGATCCGGACAAACCTGTTTGCTCCCCCCCTGCCCTGTTGCAGCCAGCCCTTGTCTGGCCTCAGGAATGTCACCCTGGCCCCCGGGTCACACATGGTCTTAGAGATGTCACCTCTGCTCTTGGGTTTCAGATGGGCTCTTCCTGGTTTTGTGAGCCAGACACAAAGAATGTCACTGGCCCCCAGCATCCAGCTTCTGACGTGGGATGTGAGTTTTCTGAGGAAAAGTAAATAAAACCAACCTCAGGCAAAAGGAAGTTTATAGCCAGTCTCAATTTGTACCCAAACTGTGTGATCTGGGAGCCTCCTACCAGTGAGTGCAGCTTTTGGGTCATTCCCATCCCTCTGGCTGTGAATCCCCACGGGATATTTCACGTGCGTTGTCTGGCTGAGATCCCTCAACACGTTGCATAGCCCTGGGACTTTATCTGTGCTTTTGTGATGAAAGAAGAGGAGTTGTGGTGTGAGGCTAAGCCAGGATGAGAAGGGCAGAGGCAGCACAGCCCCCCTGGGGCTCGGCAGGGTGCTGTGGCTGGCACCGTGCTTTCCTGCAGATGCTGCTGTCCCTGACTCCAGACTAAGCACATTTACATCCCACACTTCACATCCCAGGGCTAGCGGGGATGGTATCACCTCTCCTTATGTGCTGCCGGGGTGAGGCCAGAGCGTCGGGTGGGGAAGGCAGGAGGATGAGGCACAGCTCCCCTGGCTCTGCCGCAGCTGCTGAGCTCATTTTTAGCTCATTATTTCTGCTTGGGAGCTGATGAAAGGCCGTTTGCAAAGACGCATTTAATGGGTGAAAATTCATAAAAATGTTTTCCGGGCTCTGTTGTGCCGGTGCAGTGTCCGACCACCAACGCTGTTTGCCACAGCGGTGGCACCGGGGCTTGTGCCAGCATCCTGAATCCATCCCTGAACCCTGGGAGCTCCGTGGGAGTGAGGGATTGGTGCAGGGCACGGCTGCACCAACAGCACAAAGGGATGCTGCTGGTACCAAAACTACAGCCGGTCACGGGAAAGCACAACTTGGGGGTTTTTTTGTGTGTTTTTTTTTTTTTTAAAAAGGAACAATTCTTTGTTTGCAGATCGGGAACTTGGAAAACTACTACCACTTTCACCACAGCAAGACGTTCAAGCGCTCGACGCTGAGCAGCCGGGGGCCGCACAACTTCCTCCGCATGGACCCCAAGGTACAGCCCAGGGTCTCCCAGCCTCTGGGAAGGGGGGGTGAGGGTCCCTCCTTCCCCCTGGAGGAGCCTGTTGGCTTGGTGTGGGACAAGCCTGAGCTGAGGCATCTTGGGATGACATGTTATCCCTGAGCCACAGCCCTGCGCGTGCACGGGGTGACTCGTTGGACACGGACACAGAGATTGGTGGTGAAAAATGCTTAAAAGTGACTAAGCACTAACATCTGCCTGAAAGGCGGGGAGAAGAAAAGGGGGGGAAAAGCTTTCCAGGACAGAAAGGCTGTTGCATGCTCAGGGTGTTGATCCAGTTGCCACAACACTTGCTGCCTCAATGGTTGCTATGTGTGAAATCCTTGGCAATAGCTCTGCATTGCTTTTTCCTAGAGCAAGCATCCAAAGGGATTTTCAGCGCAGCTGAATTGACAAAAGTAATGGGGAGGGGGGGGAAGAAGGCGAGGAGGGACCTGGGTGAGCTGGGCTTGGGGTGGTGGGGAAGGGCTGGGACTCTGCCTTGGCTGTCCTTGTCTCCCAGATCTCCTTGAGACAAAAACAGGAGAAGGGTTACTGTTGGGGAAGGTCTTCTGTTTTGGAGAGGGGGACATAAATACAGAAAGAAAAACATTTTGGTGAATGTACCCATGCTGTAACAAGCGGCTGGTATTGCACCGGTGCCTGGCCACCCTTGGGATTCTCTTTCCCAAGGCATCTCCAACCCACTCGGCGCCACATGTCCTACCTGCATCTCTAGGCACACACAGCAGCCCTGCCCTCGCCAGCCGCCCGGCTTTCCGGTGACATTTGGTGTTAAATATTTGGACAAGGTCTGTAGCACATTTCTGAGGAGGTGCACGCGTGGCTGCGTTGCCTGACTGGAGAAACCTCAGCGAGGGGAGTGCTGGTGCCCTGGAGGTGTGCTGGGCTTTAATTAAAGCTCTTCACCCTCGGGGAGGTGCACAGGCATCCCAGCAAATGATGAATTCAGCTCTGCATTTGAAATACCTCCATTTAAATGAGTCTGGTTATAATGCAAACTAAATCAGTTGGCTTTTAGTCGTATTAACATTTACCTTACCTTGGTCTATGGGCTGCAAGCTGGAGCAATTAGCTCCTGTTCTCTTAATCCTTCCTTATCAGTTCAAGACCTGTTGGCAGGTCTCCTCCTTTTCATATGTACATTTGCAAATCCTTTTGGAGATGCATTTGAATGGCACCAGCTTCCACATGCCTGCAGGAAAACATCACCTCGAGGCACCAGCGCGGGAACACGGGCTGGAATGGGGAAACAAATCTGGCAGAAATCCTGAAGAACCAGCCAATCCAGTTGTTTGCAGATGTTGGGTGGTTCCTGCCTCCCAGGGGCTATTGTTTCCAGAGCTGTTATTTATGTGTTTGCTGTGGGGGTCGGTGGCAGGAGGACCGTGGCCAAGCTGGCCACTCCGGGGAGGAGTGTGAGAAAGGGGAGACCCAGCTCACACAGGGCAGCACAGGGGTCCTGGTCCCTGTGGGACCCACACTGCTGCCAAGTTCCCCTCTTCCCCCAAGAGACCCTGCAGCCAGTGGCTGCTTTTCTAGGGACTGACGTGGCAGGTGATGGAAAGGGAGGAGAAACATGGCAAATGCAGCAATTTTTGAGGCAGATCATAGTGGGGAGAGTAAAAGGTGTGGAGGGGCAGTGGGATGCAGAGTGGGGTCACACCATGCTGTACCAACGCCTCTTAGGGCTCCACTTGCAGCTCTTATTGACATAAACTTATTGCCTCACTCACTGGGGTGCTCCTATTGAACCTGCTTGAACCTCCAGCCTCACTGCTCCAGTCTCTCAATTCTCATCAGAGGATGCCATGGCCTCAGTCCCTCTGCCTCTGGCCATGCCCCAGGGCAAAAATCAACCCCCACCTTAATTATTTCTGTCGTGTTTTATGGCAAACACCTGCTGGAACCGTCTTTGGATCTCTGCTTTGGCTCCCACACATCCACTGGAATAAGTCAATCTATCGCTTTCCTGGAGTTGCAAAGGGGGTTGTAACCTGACCTGTGCTGGTTATCATGTTTGATGTTTGATGGAGCCACCCTGGCTGGGTTGGGGCATCACCTGCTGAAAATCTCAAGGGGTGGGGGAACACGTAGAACTGCTGCTCTGTTTGTAGGAAAGGTGAAGGGTTCAGCTCAGTGATACCTGTGCTGCCTCATGGGGTCCTTTGGAGCCACTCAAAGTCACCTCCTTACTGATAATTGTGTCTGAAGGGACAGGAGTGACAGGACAAGGGGGAATGGCTTCCCACTGCCAGAGGGCAGGGTTAGATGGGACGTTAGGAAGACATTGTTCCCCATGAGGGAGGTGAGGCCCTGGCACAGGTTGCCCAGAGAAGCTGTGGCTGCCCCATTCCTGGAAGTGTCCAAGGCCAGGTTGGATGAGGTTTGGAGCAACCTGGGATAGTGGAAGATGTCCCTGTCCATGGCAGGAGGGGTGGAATGAGGGTAGCACTGAGGACCTTCCCAACCCAAACTAGTCTGTGATTCTGTGGTCATTGCAGAGCAGAGACCCCTGATCTCAGGACTGTAATATCTTGGGCCTCTTTAAGTAGTAAAAAGACTTTATAAATTTCCAAGTAGCTTTTCCCCCACCCTGGATTAACAATGGAAGTTGATCAGAGTTTCACAAGCAGCAAGAGCTGTTGCAAGGATGCCTCAGGCTCCTTCCCTTTTGCCCATTTTCCCGTGCCAACCACATTGATTTATCAACTCCCCCTTGAAATCAATGCCCTTAAACTGCTGATTTCTCCATGTCCACACATGACTTCTCCATTGACTCCCAGCTGACAGCTGTGGGGTTGATCTGGAGCACGTTTGAGATGAAGACATCCCCACAAGGCATCACAGCTCCTGGCAAAACCCCACAAAATCCTGTATCCTCCCATCAGTCCTGCATCCAGCATAGCTGTAGGGAAAGGCCATGAGACCCACGGTAACGCTGCCAGGGAGTGGTGCTTTAAGGAAAAATACCCGTTATTTGGGCCATAACCACGATTTAATGTATTTTTATTTTTTTTTAACTAGACCATGCAGTCGTATTTTTGCTTCCAGTGCTTAAATCCATCACTCTATAAGCAAAGCAGTGCTCTGTCGTCAGCCAAGGCAGCGTAGAAACTCATTTTTCTATGAAATATATATTTTTTTCCTTCCAACAGTGGTGTTTTTTTTTTCCTTTAAAATATGTATGTGTTTAAAACCCAAGCTCTAGGCTAGAAGCTGTCGGGTTTCTGACACAGGCAGCCTCCCCATCCACCTCCATCCGAGGCACAGAGCTATAAACTGTGCAAGAACTGGGTTCAGCCACACTTTCACCTAAGTGAACCCAACAGAAGTTACATTTTGGATTTGGATACTTTTTGTTACAATCCCCTAGTCACAACAATAGAGACATCCCCATGAGCCATCAGGAAGAAAGTGTCCTGCAAGGAGGGATGTGCCACAGAGCCCTCCCAGTTCATCAGCTGCTGACTCCCTTCTCCTTCCAGCATGAACACCTGGAAAAATTTGATCTATAAGTTATTTTTACGACCTATTTTCACCCTAAACTTGGGTTTCACCTCCATGCTGAAGGCAGGAAAGCCCTTTTTTTTGTGGGTAATAAGAGGTCTGGGGGGCAGAAAACCCTCCCCAGGGATGGGATATGACTGTAGTGGTGTGGGCAAACACCAGCATTTCCCAATCCTGGCTCTTTCCGGATCATTTCCCGTTTGATCTCTTGCATGTCATGCTCTGCTGAAAAGCAAACAAATGTCAGAGTGATCGGCTCCAAGGCCACCTCGCCCGCAGCCAGTGCCAAAAACAGTTCTCTGGCGCTGGCCATGACCCCCAGGATCTGCCGTGGCTGTGTGTGGTCATCACATATTTTTGGGAACCGTGTGTCGTGCTTTGGTAAATCCCCCCAGTTTTATTATTTTATCAGGAGCTCGAAGGATGCGCGACCCTGGAGCCAGGTGGCAAAGTCTCAGGGCTGAGCTGCTGCCTCCTGGCCGGCTGGAAGGATCAGCCCAAAAACTAAGCCAAGGACCTCAGTCTTCTCCAAAACTTTGACTAAACATTGAAATATGTTGTCTGTCTCCAGCAGGATTCCAGCGCGTGCTTCTGTGCTCCGTTAAGCCGGGGGGAGGTTTAGGCACGCACCCGGAAGCCACGTTATTTATGCTCCAGGGTTTTGCTGCACTGGGAGAGGAATCTGGTCCCTGGCTCAGAGACCACGGATTGCTGAGCTCGGCCTGTCTGTCTGTCCATCCATCCTTTTCCCTCCAAATGGACCTGCTATCTCCACGACAGCTCTGGCCAGGGGGACGGGGGTTTGCCAGAGCGTGGTGTGACACCGGGGTGGGTCCAGGCTGTGGCTGGCATTGCTTTTGAATCCCACCCCCCATTTCGGTGGGCAGTGCCAGGCTCTGTGCCCGCGGGTGACGCTGACCCACGTCTCTGCTTGCAGGTGGACTGGCTGCAGCAGCAGGAGGTGAAGAGGAGGGTGAAGAGGCAGGTCCGAGGGGAGCTGCACACTCTGCCCTTCAACGACCCAGTGTGGCCCAACATGTGGTACCTGGTGGGTATTTCCCCGGGAGGGACCTGCTGCTTTATGATTCACTTCTAGGCAAATGCATCACCAATTTTTGCACAGCCCAGCCGGTAATGAAATACTTTAATATCAGCAAATGTCCTGGGCAGCAAGATTATCAAGTTGTGAATTAATGCTCGTGAGAGTCGAGTTGGAAGTGTTTCACCCTCGTTAGCAGCCCCGCGTCATGGTCTGTGCAGCAAAGGCTTGAGAGCAGCACCCGCTGCATTTTACCCATCCCCGAGCTGCAGCCATCTATTGTAATATCATTTTTCTCCTGCCTGCGTCATCGATCTGTATTTGACAGGCAAATTCATCGAAAATTAAGGGCGGAGAGGAAACGAGCACTTCAAAACCCAAGAGCCCACAGTATTTGAAATGGAAGAGAAAAAGAATAATAGGGAGATAGCATTGCCTGGATTAACTGCTGCTGGATGGGTTTGATCTGTGGGGTAAAGTTATAACAAATCTACGAGTTATATGGCAGGGGGTGGGTCGTAAATATATTTTCTGGTTGATTAAATGGGCTCCAGCCCTGGCTGTTCGCTTAGATGGGCTGAAATGGTGTTGCAGCCCTTTTGCAGCTGTGTTTGTCCTCGTAGCACTGCGGCGATAAAAACACTCGGTGCAGGTCAGAGATGAACATCCTGGCAGCCTGGCAGAGGGGCTACACTGGCAAGAACGTGGTGATCACAATCCTCGATGACGGCATAGAGAGGAACCACCCCGACCTCCTGCAAAACTATGTGAGCTGGGGGATGGATGGGCCGGGGTGAACGGGCTGCAGCTGATCCTCACCAGGAGCTGATTTGTGGAGAATTTCAGTGTATAAACACAGCTGAAGTCTGTGCATTGGCATATGCAGAGGAAAAGTTTTTGGTTGTTTTTGTTTTGGTTTTTTTTCTTTTTTAAAGAAAGCTTGAGATGTTTTTAAGAAGGAAATGAGGTTTTTAGATAAGAAGGTTTGGGGGAAACTCCCTTTGCAGCTGCCTGGGAAGCAGCCGCCTCCCTCTGCTCACCAGGACAGAGCCAAAAACCTGCATGAAACTGCTCAGCCCCAGCTCAGACACCAAATGGCCACAGTGGGGAGGAGGGGGGCACTGAACCAAGCAGGATTTGGGGTTCAGAGGAGCAGTCCCTGAGTCAGGAGGAAGTTTCCCCTAGGAAACATGCAGGAACGCAGCCTAAAACGATTTATCCTAAATGAACAGTCAGAAACTGAGGGGAAAATGTAATTTTCTGCCCTGCTTGGATCCACTGGCCCCCATTCCAGCTATTGGCCACCACAATCACCTGGTAAGTCAAATCTAATGGTGGCAACCTATTTTCAGGATCCCCTTGCAAGCTACGACGTCAATGGGAACGACCACGACCCGACTCCGCGCTACGATGCCAGCAATGAGAATAAGTACGTAATGCTGAGTGCCATGGAGCCAGGCTCTGTGGGGTCCCTGGGGCTGGGTTTCCCATCCCCCCTGGGGTGTCTTCCAGGTCTGTGGTCTCTCCCCCTCCCCAGTGCTGCAGAGGACACTGCATTGTGGTTAATGCACGTCTAGCCAACGCCAACCATGCGAATTGCGAACAAACCCTTGAGCCCTGGTTGGGGATTAAACCATGTGAGTCAGGCTGGGTGACTGAGATTACAAGCCTTGGATGCACTTTTTGGGTTTCAAATAACGTGGGATGGATATGTGTGGGAAGCAAACAGGAATGCCAAGAGGAGATTGAAGCAGGATGCAAGATGTAAAGAGGAAATTGCATGTAGGTGCAAAATGCAAAGAGCCAAGTTGCACCGAGGTGTAAAGTGTGAACAACAGATTGGGTGAAGGTGCAAAACGCAAAAGGCAAATTGCTTTTGGCAGTAGTTTCCTCCGCTCCCCAGCACTGCCTGCGAGTTTTGGGTAAGGGCTCTCCCATCTCCTGGGGCACATTCTTTCTCTGCTCCAGCCTCGGAGCTGATTTTAGGTGCTGAGTGCAGGTGACTGGAGGGATCCTTTGCCATGGACGTCCAGTGATGGGAGATTTCTGTTTGCAGGCACGGCACTCGCTGCGCGGGGGAAGTGGCGGCGGCAGCGAACAACTCCTACTGCATCGTGGGCATCGCCTACAACGCCCGCATCGGAGGTGAGTCTGGCACCTCTGGGACTCCCCTGCCCTTCACCATCTGCCCCAGGGACTGTGACCACCCTGCTCGTGCCCATGGGCTCCCGGGATGGGTGGTGGGATGCTGGTCCCCCAGATATTGCCAGGGCAGTCTCCTCTTTGACACCGTGCAGGGAACCCCGAGGGTGTTGGGGAAGGATGGGTGATACAGGGTGCAAGGGACCCTGGCTCCGTGTGTTTTGGGGTGGGAACTTTCTGCTTGGGTCGTGTCCTTGCTGCGAGGGCGCGTGTGGATTGAGGATGTGGTGGTTTCACCCTAAAAGTCCACAACTCCTCTCAGAGAGTCTGTCCTTGGGGTGGCCGTGTTTGCTGTGGTTGGTGGTACTGGCTGAGCTTCAAAGATGGAGTCACTTGTTTGAGCAGTCAGTGTCTGAAGATGAGCTGCTGGGAGAGGAGAGGTCTGGGGAGACCCCCAAAATTACCCTCATGGGAAGAACACCACAGAGGTGTGGGGCTGGAGCTGCTTGTAGCAGGAGCGCTTTGACACAGTCCCTCAAATAACATGACGACAGGAAGCAAATAAATCTCTGTCACCAAAGTGAGTCCTGGTGGTAATTAGCATTGCAGAGTTCATTTGCATTAGCAAATTGAGCTGGAGCAGCTCTGGCCAACCCAGACTGGTGTAGCAACCGCAGGGAAATGAGGCTCTTAGGGGGAGTGGGAGCGCAGTGTCCCATCCAAATGGCTGGTGGGACAAAGGCAGGGGACAAATGCCTGGAGCTGGGTCCTCCCTCCTGGGGGTTTTAACCCCATCCCTGGCATGGATGGAGCAGGAGAAGGGGTTTTACTGCAGCTTCTCCTACCACCTGAGCACTGGGAGATGTGGCCATTGGGAGCATGGACTCAAGTGCCCAGGGGTGGACTCAGAGCTTAATTCCTCCTCTGGGCTTGTTCATCCTGGGTGTGCAGAAAACAGCTTTTGTTAAGGCTGTGTCTGCATGGGAGCAGTGCCCCCAAAGATCCTTCTCCTGGCTAAGAGCCTCTACCAGTTGCCTGTGCCAAGAAAATCCCCACAGGGAAGAAATAATCCCAGAAAGGGTGAATGGGGGAGTGGTAGGGGCTGTAAAGGCTGTGGCACATCATCCCATCCCCTGTACCCCCTACACATGTGATGGCTTCTTGCTTCTTAGAGACTTCTTGCCTCTAAACCCCCATCTCCAAGCACACACCAAGCAGCAGCAGACAAAAGCAAAGCTCCTGGCCAGGTTTAGGGCAGTTTTGGATCCTGCAGAGTCAGGCCATTCCCTGCATGCTCTTTTTCAAGCCCATTTTTCTGCAGCAGCTGTGGAGACGAGCATTGCTTGTGTTGACTTTATGACGGCCTATGGGTCTCATTTTAATTTGCTCCCTTTAACGAGTGCCTTGCCTCGGGGGTGTGCTGGGGAGGTGTTGAGTGAGACAAGGCACCTGGCAGAGGGCTGGGGGCCGGGGGCTTCCCACAACATCAACAGGCAAAGGGGAAAAATAGAGTCTGAGCCACATCAAGTTTGGGATCATGGAGGAAAATACGCTATAGCCGCAGTGAGAGTGATTTGAGATGGATTACACAAATAAAGCAGCGATTAATGAGCACAACTTGTTGGGGAAGCCTATTTGTCACACTTGGAGAGCTCCCATCTAATTTTACTCGCTGCTCTTCAGTGCTCTTGTGTTGCTTTTCATTTGCTCTGGGCAAAACACATCGCTGCTCAAGGAAAGGGCTCCTGCCATTCCTCCTTCTTTTCTGTCTCCTCAAACGCTCTGTTTGGACATTGATATTGCTCCCTGTGTGGCACAAAGCTTGTTTTATTTCGCAGCATCCATCCCTGTTCCCACCTGCTCCCCATTATTTGACTGAGCGGTCCCACATTGTGGGTGATTGACTCTGGGTTGGTTTTGGGTTGGCTTTGGGTTGACTTTGGGCTGATTTGGGGGTTGCTGATGAACATGCCCATATTTAGGAAGCACAAGCCCCATCCTTCTGCTCATTTTCCTTGCTGTGCCGCAGCCAAGCACAGCTCAGACACCAGGCTCACCTTTTCACCCCTTCTCGTGTTTGCTTGTTGACAAAGAGGAAGTTTTTGGGAACTGCTCAGCTCCCTGGCTTTACATTTCTGAGCTTGGTTTTGGCTGGTCAGGGACAGCATCAGAAAGAGATATTTGAGTTGACTGGTGTCCAGAGCACAGCTGCATCTGGAATGACATCTGCCTGCATTTGTTTGCTTTAAGACAAAATACATGTGGCAGGGGAAATGCGTTTTTATAAACCAGACTCTCCCTGGCTGACAAAATATGGTGCTGAAATTTTCAGCATCTCCCCTCCTGCAAGGGCTGTTTCTGTGCAGCCCACTGAGGTGCCTGGCACCCTCTGCATGCTGTGTGGAGAGGAAATCCAGATGGGAAAGGGTGATGGAGGGCAGAGGGAGTTGTACTCTCATATTGCAACAGTTGGAGGCTGGGGGTCCCATTGTGGCTGGTGGGCTCTGCCTGTAAACACCCCACTGGGTGCCTGTTGGCATTCCCAACTGGAAGTGAGGTTATCCCAGCTGGCACTGCTGTCCCACCATGTGTTGGGGCCCTGGCTCTGATTTTGGTTGTGCAAACCACAGCCTGGGGCTTCTTCCACTCCAGAGAACCACTGGCATCAACTGGGAAGCGATGGGGTTTGGGGATGGTCACAGTCATCCCCACTCAGGGGGAGACTTCATCCCACTAATGTGCCCAAAATTTGGGGGCGGGGGGGGGGGGGG
>WEKX01017016.1:387487-410298 GCA_013390025.1 Pitta sordida | reverse complement strand
TTTTCCAGGTGGAGAAATGTGTTAGTTAACGAATTAAAATGAAGTGAGAAATGTCAAGTGGGGGGATTTTGCCACCGGGGAGTGCAGTACCACTCCCACCACCCATTCCCCACCAATGGAGGGGAAGTGAATTTTAACCACCCCCCCTCCATCGCTTGCCATGAAGTCAGCAAGGCAGAAAACTTCCCAATCAGCTCCCCGGCGTCCCGCTGCCAGGCTCGTTGGCATGCAGGGCTGCGGGCTGCAACCATTCCAGGCGCGCCTGAGCCGTGTGGTTTCCGCCGCCGCTAACAAAGCCCTTTGATTGCAATCCTCACACTGTCATCCACGCCATGAAGCCCTAATGTCTGATGTTTTTGTGCTTTTAGGCATTCGTATGTTAGATGGAGATGTAACAGATGTTGTTGAAGCGAAGTCGCTTGGCATCAGACCCGATTACATTGACATTTACAGCGCGAGCTGGGGGCCAGATGATGATGGGAAGACAGTTGATGGACCCGGTCTATTGGCCAAACAGGCTTTTGAGCAAGGCATTAAAAAGGTGTGGATCCCACGGCGCCCAGACGCGCTCGCCCTTCTCCTCCTGTCCCGTGGGAATGCGTGCCAGGGCCGTGGCTGGCGTGGGGTCTGGCGCGGGGATGGGCAGCTCGGCCCCCTGAGGCGATGCCAACACTAGGGCTGGGGTGGGAGGGGAAAGCCAATCATCTCTAATTTTTCCTAGTTTTCCCTGGCGTCCCTCAGAGCTCCGGTGGATTTTGCGGCTGAGGGTGGTGACGGCGGGAGGTGCCTGGCAGTGGTGCGGCCCTGGTGGGACCCCTTGGCACAGCCAGCCCTGGCGGGAGCATCCGGCAGTGCCAGGTGCCAGGCAGAGCCCTGGCAGAGCAGGGAGAGCCCAGGTTGTGTTGCGAAGCTCTGCTGGGATGAGAAACTCCCAGGGGGTTCTTGGGAAGTGACTTTGCACCTCAGAATGTCCCCCTTGGATCCTGGCGCCAGGAAATGGCCCCCCCCCAGTATCTCCAACCCTCTCCTCCCCCTTCCCTATGCCCATGGTATCCTGTCCCTGTCCGTCACATTAGGCATTTCCTTGGTGTTCCCCCTGGAACGAGCTGCTGTGTCATGGCTGAGGAGGGACACGGGTGCTGCCACAGGATCTGACAATGGATTTTTGTCCTTGAAATCCTTCAGCAAGAAAGTTCAGCCGGCATCAAAAGTGATTGGCAGCTGTCAATCCCTGCTGGCGATGCCATGGCCTTCCCGTGCCCCTTCTCTTCTTGGGTGCCTTTAAAAAATGCTCAATACTGGCAAAAAGCATCAGGAAAAGACCTTTCTTGGCAGCTTGGTGGGTGTCGTGGGTAAGTGTGGCGGTGGCTCGGAGCTCCTCAGCAGGTGTTTCCTGGGTGCTTTGGAGATTCTGAAGTTGGGGTTCCACTTCCAGGTTTGGCTGGGAATTCCCCGACTTCAAACCCTGCTTCCACTCCTTTCTCTGCTGCCTCTTCTTGCAGCGTGCCAGGATTTGGGGCGGTCAAGGGCCGGCCTGAGCAGCCTGTCTCTTATCTAAAAATAGGGTGGAGTGTTTTTCCCACTGTTTACTTGATTTCCTGCTGGGGCAGGGAGCCTGCCGAGGAATCCATTGAAGTGCCGGGGAGTTCACGCCGTGTAAATACAGGGGAACAAGCTGCTTTTTAGACCTTATTTTTCCATGCAGGAGCAAATGGGCAGCCGCAGGGTTGTTGGCCCAGCATGGCCCCACTGTTTTGGGATGCTCGTTCTCGACTCCCAGGGGAACACCTCTGTCTTCCCCCCCCACCACTGCCAGCTGGTGTATGTGGCACCCACTATCCCACATGCACAGCTCTTAACTGCCAACTTCTCCTTAAATAACAAGGAAAGCTGCAAGCAGATAGTTAACCGCCACCTTTAGCCCGAGCAAACAGCTGTAACTGAGTTATAAATCCTTAAAATTGAGTTTTTAATGGAAACATTAAAATAACCTTTATCTATTAGCGATAGGACTGCGCTGGGGTAATTTATCATCTTGTTTCTTGTTCCCCCAGCTACACTTTATTAGTTCCCGAGCTAACGAGGGAATATTTATCCTGGTGGCTCATGGAGTGCCATTGGGCAAACCCCCCAGGCCCCGCAGTGCTGCAGGAACAGGAGATGCTGTGCATCCCACAGCCAACTGATGAGCCATTGGGGTGAGCTGGATCATCCCCAGCTTGGCCAAGGAGGGATTCCCTGGTTTAAATGATGCCCAGGTCCAGGTTTTATAGCAGCCAAGAGCCCCTCGCTGGTATGGCGTTGGCTTAGGAAGATGGCAAGTGAAGGATTTTGGTGTTTGGAGTCTGCTTGCAGAAATCTTGGTAGTTCCTTGTTTGAGAGCAAAGGGAAAGGGTGGATTTTTTCTAACTGAGGGAGCTGCAATATGCGATCAGCTCTCAAAATGCTGTCAGATGGTAGATGTGCATTGTTGTCATGTCATTTATGTGCCTATTCACGTCCTTGTGGCCGTGTTGGCTCCAAACCCACTTACCTCCAGCAGAGCCTTGCCTGGGCATTGTGGGGATGCAGGTTTGGGCCAGGTCTGAGCAGCCTTTCTCAGCTCCAGTGGCTGCGACGCTCAGAATGTGGGATGTAAGGGAGGTGTGGGCTCCCTGCCTTGTGATCCCAATCGAAATCTTTGCTATGTCTCCACATGCTTTGGCAATCAGTGCCTGGTTTTCATCCCTCTGACTGGTGGCTGGGGAAAGCTTGGGTTGCCTGCAGTGGGACTCATCTTTGGGGGTGGGTGGATTTTGTTGTGGGCGAGCTGAATTGTCCCTGTCTGTGCTGAGCACATGGGCGAGGATTCTGCCACCTGGGAGATCCAGGAAACCCTGGAAAGCAGGACAGGAGCTGCCAGTAACAGGCTTGGTGGGCTGGCGAGCTGGGTCAAGCTCTCCATGACGTGGAGCAGGGCAATAGTAATTCCCTTGGCATTTGCACTTTTTCTTGCAGAGCTCCAGACAGCTCTATTAATCTTTGCTAGGGAAATACCCACCCAGTTTGGCTGGCAGGCAGCCCAGATAATGAAAACTTTCATAAAGTAAGGAAAGAGCCTGACTTAGCCTGTGTACCCAGAGGCAGGGTCAGCTCAGAGAGCCTCTGCCCCAGGATGGGGGCGAGACAGGTAATAAACATCCCGCTCCCCTGGCGCTTGAAGCCCACAATAAATCCCAGTGAATTCCTCCAGAGCAAAGCTGGTTTATTATCATTATTGCTATTATTATTATTATTTTTTGTGGAGGAAGCTGCCACAGAGCAGTGGGAGGGAGGTAAACACCAGATCTGCCCAGACAAGCACCGAAATCTGTCAGTGGCAGGAGTAGCCGTGCGGAGGATGGGGCTGCTCCACCGTGTGCTTCCATTGCCTGCCAAGCCTGGCAGTGCACCATCCTCCCCAGAGATCCCTGCCTTACGGGGCATGGAAGACAACCAGCCACTTCATTTCCTGCCCCAAGCCTCCTGGGATCACCAAAAATCCTCCCCTTTGGGATGGTGGCACTTTGCTTGGGAATCCACTCAGGGCTGGGTCATCCCTGGGTGTCCTGGTTGGATGGAGAGGTGAACGGGGCATCAGCTTTAAGAGCCCTCTCCCTGTTGGCACCAAGGCTGATGCTGCCAGGTGGGATTTTCCCTGGCTCCAGGGAGGTCTGGGTGGCTGGTGCATCCCTCCCACCCTCCCAGTTCAGAGTGGGTTCCCACAGCTGTGCTTGGTGGGCTTGGCTCCCTCAGATGTTCTCAGAGGGGTAGGGGAGAAAAGACCAGGATTTAAAAAAGCAAAAACTAAATAAAAGGAAGCTAAAGGCTAAGCCAGGGAAAGGTTTCTGGTGTTTTAGGTGGCGAGGAGCTTTGTGGGCTTGGGAGATGTGGGTTCTGGGGGGGTTGCCTGCCAGTTCCTCATGGAACCAGGTGTTACCGCCCAGTCTAGAGACTCCCGAGTACCCAAGATGTTTTACCCCAAGAGAGCCTGTGGAAAATGCCAAAATCCTGTTGCTGGAGGGTCTCCCACCCTTGTGGAGAATTGCTGCCTGTGAACTGGGGCTGGCTGAGCCAAGGGGCGTGACATGGGGAATGATCCAGGGGGCTGAGCACTGGGCAGAATGGGACCCATCCTTCCACCCTAACCAAACCCTATGTCCAGACCCAAAAATCAGACTTATCCCCTCCTCCCCATGCCGAGACGGCCTCTTATCCCGGACAAACACCTCCTCTAACCCTCCACCCCCTCTCTGCCTGCAGGGTCGCAGGGGGCTGGGCTCCATTTTCGTCTGGGCATCGGGGAACGGCGGCAGAGAGGGCGACTACTGCTCCTGTGATGGCTACACCAACAGCATCTACACCATCTCCATCAGCAGCACCACAGAGAACGGCTACAAGCCCTGGTACCTGGAGGAATGTTCCTCCACCCTCGCCACCACCTACAGCAGCGGGGCTTTTTATGAGCGGAAAATAGTGAGTTTTACCCCGACGTGGAGTGGGGCAGCAGCCCCTGTGTGGCTGGGTTGGGTGATGGCTCAGTTGTAGGAGCCAGGCTTTGCCCTTAGCTCTGCCATGGGCTTTGCTCTGGTCACCAAGAGCTCTGGGGTGTAGTTTTTTTCTCTGGTGAATGGGTGAAAGGGCTGGAGGTTTGTAAAAATACCCGTGTAAATATTTACCTGTTTCCCCAAGCGCTTGCTCACTGTCCCTTGTATAAAAGAAAAAAACAAACAAACAAGTGAATTATGAAGATTTTTAGCCTGAGAGAGAAAAAAGAGGGAGGATGGAGGCATTTTGCAGGGATGTGGCAACGCCAAATAGGGAGCTGAAGACTTTCTGGAGCCAGGAATTGCCTGAAACTACGTGCACATGTGGATCAGACCAGTTTTCCTGCCTCCCAGGTTATATTTGCCCTGTCTTGCTGTGTTCTTATCACACCAACACTGTTTGTTACTGACATCCTCATTTATCCTCTGAATCTTGGGTAGTCAAGCATCACCCACTGACACAGCACCATCCCTGAGCTGGGAGGGAGTTTTCCACTCAAATGAGATTTTGGACAAAAGAAATGATGGGGTTTTTTTTTAGACATTGATAAATTTTTGTATTTAGGAGTGATTTATTTGGCCCTTGAATTTCCAGCTAGAAAACAGAATCTAAATGCCATTTTCATGGCACTCAGGAGCATTTGAATGGCTGAGGCCAGCAGCAGGCCAGTGCTACTGGAGAGTTGCTGGGAAAAAAAAGAGCAGCTGCCAGGGACACCTTGGGGTGGAATTTGGTGGCATGTCCTTCCCCTCTAGAAATCACCAGATTAACTCAAAACTCAGGAGCATTTTAAAAATTGCAGAGCATCTCTTGTCCCACCTCATCCCTCAAAGCTTTAGGTACCCAAATGTTGTGTTCTGTCCTGGAACTAAAAAATTGGAGTCAGGTTTGTTTTGTTTTGTTTTAAACTATGCAAATGAAAGTTCTTGCCCAAGACCAGGAGCTGGACATTTTAAGGAAAGCATAAAACACATCACATCTCAACATGCACTCGTGGATGTGTACCCACACCAGCTCTGCCCTGCTCACACCTCTCCATCTGCTTTTTCCTCCCCAAAATGGATGATTTTATCACCTTTCAAAATTTTTTTGCCCCTTTGAACACAGGAAAATATAACAGGGGGGTGTTTTCTCATGCACCAAATGTATCTCCAGCCCACTTTTGGCGTCCTGGGCACCCCAATGGCCTGGGTGCCATGGCAGGGGTTGGGTACCAGGAGGTTTAGCTTTGCTCTGACAGCATCCTGGGGCACCTGGGGTAGTGTCTGTGCTGGGAGCATCTCTGGGGCTGCAGCTCCTCTCTCCACAGGTGACCACGGATCTCCGGCACCGCTGCACTGACGGCCACACCGGCACCTCTGTGTCCGCCCCCATGGTCGCCGGCATCATCGCCCTGGCTTTGGAGGCAAAGTAAGTGGAACCTCACCTGGGAGAAATGTTTCCATGTTTAGTTCCTGGTGAGCAAAACCAGGAAGAAATGAGGTGGTTTTTTTACCCCTGGAATGATTCAAAATGGGTCAAATTGCTCCTTTTTTGGCGAGGTTTTTTACCGTGTTGTTTTGCATCTTCCTGTGGGGGTTTTTTTGTTGATCTAATTCTTCACCCGTTGAAAATTTGGGGTTGGTGAGATGTGTCAGGCTTTTCAGCTGGCATATTGAAACTGCTGACAGTGGGCTCTGACAGTTTTATAAATCCTTCCTGTAAAAAAAAATAAAAGAAAATCAGAAAACGTCACAGAAAATGGGAAATGCCCGTAGAAGTGATGTTTTTCAGCAAGTGCTGCATTTCTGGGGGAAAATGACTACTTTTGCATCATGTCAAAAGCTCACAGCTTGACCAACAGCAACACACACTCCCTGGTTCAAACAAGCTGCTCTTTGCCTCTTGCCTCTATCCCAGTCCCATCCTGGTCCCATCGTGGTTCCCCCAGCCCAGGAACAGCCCTTGGCCATCCCTGTGTTGCTTCGTGGAGCATCTTCTCATGAGCTAATTATTATTTTTATGGAGTGGAAATAAAAGTAAGGCTGGGAATAAGCCTCGGGGCAGCACTGCCCTCTCATCCAGGGATGGTGATTGTGGCTCCAGTCTGGTTTAATCCCAACACCCAGGTCGGGTGAACATATTTCCGGAGATGTCGTTTTCATTACAAATATATTAAAAGCTTTAGATGTAATTTTTGAATTGTTTAGCTGAGGCATAAAACGCAACATTAAGTACGAGAGCTTGTCGCTCAGGCACTCGATTATGACAAGAGAGAATAAATTGAATTTCTTTCCTTAAATGTTGCTCGAGAGCAATATAAATCCCAGCTCGAGATGCTGAAGAACTGATTGTAAAAAAAATTCTTCAGCACTATCCCTGGGCTGGGGTCTTAGGAAGCACAGAGCACTTGGTGTCGAGCACTCTGAACACACAAACCTCGTGCAAACCCATTCTGGGGGAGTGGAAACAATTTGGATTTCATTTTTTCTGTTAAATGAGCAACCCAGGGATTTTTCCAGCAATTTTTGCTGTTATTCCTATGAAAGGAAGGTTTGCTCAAGATCCTGTGTCAGTGAGCTGCTGAGCCCACTACGCTGCCTCAGGATGTGCTTTGTTCCTGATTCTCCTGAATGAAAATGGGTGAATTTTTCCTGATTTACTCCCATTTCTAGTCCAGAGCATGAGAGCCAAATAGCCTCATCCAGGAGTAAATCCCGTAATGCCTGTGGGCACGTGCCATCCCTCCCTGGGGCACCCCCTCTGCTCCAAGTGATGACCAACCTCCAGACAGGGTGTCAGCATTTTCATCATCAATTCTCGCTCCTTTTTTGAGCAGGAAAGAGATTTGGGGAGGGGAGATGGGGTTTAACCCAGTGGGGGTGCCTGCTGCTGGGAAGACTGGGAGCAGCAGAGCTATCCCATGTGTCATTGCAGCCCCCTGCTCACCTGGAGGGACGTCCAGCATCTGCTGGTCAAAACCTCGCGGCCGGGGCACCTGCGAGCGCCCGACTGGAAAACCAACGGCGCGGGGCATAAAGGTGAGAGGCCGTGGGGGTGGCAAAAACAGGCAACAGAGGGAAAATAAAGGTCTGGAGAGCTTTGTTCATGGGGATAACTCACTGTGGGTGGTCACTATCGGCTTCCTCGGGGGCTTCCACCATCAGGCTGTTAAGTGAAGGGAGGAGAAGGCAGTAATTCATAGGGTGAGATGCTTGGAGCTCTTTCTTGGTGGAGGTTTGGAAGTCTTGCTTATGGAATTTCCTGAGCTGCAGCGTTTCCTGCTCCCGTCTGTGGGCTGCTCCCAGCAGCGTTTTTTCTGTGATGCCACTGTGGATTTGGAGTGCAGGGTGATGAGCTCCATGCGTCGGAGCAGCTCATACCCCAGTGTGGTCAAGTCTGCACTTTGCCTGATGGTTGGAGGATGCTTCCCCAAGCACTGAGGAGATGCTCCTGACCCCTGCTTGGAAGGCAGTGGGTGTCTGAGTCTTCTCTCTTTCCAGTTAGCCATCTATATGGCTTTGGGCTGGTGGATGCTGACGCTATTGTGGTGGAAGCCAAGAAGTGGAAGACGGTTCCCCCCCAGCACGTCTGCGTGGGAAGCCTGGACAGGGTGCCCAAGTGAGTGTCGTGGGGTGGGGTGCTCTCCCAGGGCATGTGGGTGCTTGGGAGGAGCGTTGGTGGACCTTTCTCTGGCATTGCAAAGGCTCAGCTCCTGTCCCAGACATTTGGAAAGGGAAATTAGGAATCCGGGTGGCTGGGACAAGTCCATGTGCAGACAAGATGATGTTCATGGACTTTATGGTCAGAGTGATCTGCACCATCCACCCCAAGGTCTGCTTATTGACCCAAAAGTGCCCACCTGGGATCTGTGCCTACGGCTCAGTGAAAAGCAGGTCCCATGAGGGCTTTAGGACCAGCTTTGACAGCAAGAGATCCATTTCTGCCCTTCTGCAAGCTCTGGGATGAGCAGGGCATTTTTAAGAGCTGATAGTGAGAGACCAAACCCACCTTGTTTGCTGGGCCCTACTTGAGTGGTCATGACTTGGTCTCTGCACCCTCTTCCACCAAACACTTTGTCTTGATGGAAGACACTAAAAACTGATGTTTTGTTGCAGAGGTTACCAAATTTTCACAGTTTAGGGTCTTTGAATTTTCCCGTGCAAAGCAATTTGCTTTCACATCTCATCCTTGGTAGGTCAGTCCCTGCTAGATTAAAGGGTGGGATCAGGGATCTGACTGAATGGACATTCCCGATTTACCACTGCCTGGCTGTAGAGCACAAGAGGGTTGTTAATCAGAAAAGTCTTTGGAAGACTTGCATATGCAAAAAAGGAATGAATGAGGAGCCAAGCGTGTTCATGAAGCTATTTATCTGATACAGACACTAATTACAGCCCAAAGAGGAGTGCTGCACTGATAATTATAATAAAGCAGTGCCCTTGCAGCCCATAAGGCACAGATCTTCGAAGCAGTTCAAACCAATCTTGTTACCATCCAGCAATTCAGCAAATTCCTGTGCTAGGACACTGGGAATTGCAATGGAGGAGGAGATAACTTTTGCCGTGGAGCAGTAGGAGACAGGGTTCAAATATAACCAGGCGTCCATGCTGCCAGGAACTGTCCCCATCGTGCCACTCTGCCCATCCCTGGCAGGTACATCCGAGCTGACCACGTGCTGCGTGCCAGCACCCTCAGCAGTGCCTGCGCCGAGCACCGGGACCAGCACGTGCACTACCTGGAGCACGTCGTGGTGCGGCTCAGCATCTCCCACCCGCGCCGGGGAGACCTCCAGATCAGCCTTGTGTCTCCAGCAGGAACCAGGTCGCAGCTCCTCGGCAGGAGGTAGGAGCAGCCGCAGCCAGGGTGTAGCTGGGCTGGGGAGCATCCTCCTTTGGGGGGTTGCTGTGAGGGTCCTCAGGGGTTTGGGGAAGGTGGGTGGATGTCCATGGCTCAGCTGCTGAAGGGCTCCATGCAAGAGTTGGTGCATTCCCAAGGAATCCCTGATCCTATCCTTAACCCTTAATTATCTACCTTTCCTGATCAAATACAATGTTCAAAGTCACGTTTCTTGGTGCTCGGCGTTACCATTGCAGGGTGTTCGACCACTCCAACGAGGGGTTCAAGGGCTGGGAGTTCATGACCGTGCACTGCTGGGGGGAGCGGGCGGCAGGGGAGTGGACCCTGGAGATCCATGACACGCCGTCCCAAGTGCGCAACCTCGCCGTGCAAGGTAAGCAACCCCAGCGCCCGTATCTCCCCTCTCTCCCAGAGCTCGTTGCAGACTGCTTCGCCTGGCTGTAAATTTTCCTGTGATTTTTACGGTCTCCAGCAAAACTGTATTACCCACACTTCTCAAAAATGGGAATAAAACATCAGCCCTGAGCACAGGAGGCTGCCGATCTGGCTGAGCTGGGAGAAGGTTTTCTCCCAGAGGCAGCAAAACTCGCTGCACCCGAGAGCCAGGTTTCCAAAATTAAACTGTAATGAGTCAAAACGAGGAAACCCAAGAGCTGTAATTGTTGTTTGTTTGTTTTGCTGGGACATCTGGCGCGTGGGCTGGTTGGGCAATGGCGCAAGGGAATGATGCCCCCTCGGGCTGCAGACAGACGGACGGACGGACAGACAGACAGACATCCTCCCAGGGCTGCCAGTGTGCTGGCAGGGGGTGGCTGAGCTCAGCCTGGCCCCCTGCATGTCCCCAACGTCACTGTGTGTCCCCCCTCCCCAGCCTGATCCCTTCCTTTGCTGGGAGGACCTGGCCCTGCCGGGAAGGGGCAGCTGCCTCTCTTGCTGGTGGCAGCAGGGCATGAAGAATCCTGCCTGGGGCTGGTGTGTCTTGTGGGGGTGTTAAATCCACACAATCATTGATAGGAAGCCAGGAGTATATTAAAAGTTTCTCCCACACGACTTTCTGGCAGGAGGTACACACACGTGGGGGTTCATTGTGCACAAAGTGTTTCTGTTTGCTGCCTTTGCCCGAAATCTTTTGAACTTAGAGAGCAGCCTATGGAGCTGCTTTTCCCCTGGTATTTACAGTTTGTGGTGGGTGTTTCTGAGGCCCTTGGGGGCATCAGGGCTCAGTTTTGCCCGGGTTGGCAAAATTAATTGAAAAGGAGCACGTTCAGTCACCCCCTCAATGGGTCTGCACTGGGTTTGAAGCAGAGAGGGCAAAGTGGGAGGAAGAAGAGGGAAGATGCTCCCAGCTGATAGCAGAAATGGGTATTAAGTGTTAATTTAATACCACTAAATTGGTTCATTTGATACCAATTAAATACTATGCCGGCACTGCTGCACCCCCATATCAGCCCCACGCAGCCCAGGCTGTCCTCACATGGGATATTTAAGATTCAAAGCAAATGCAATTCTTTTGTCGGAGGCACTTCCCCGGCTGATGCCGCTGGAACTCGCCCCTTCGCAGGCTCCACGCTGGCAGCAGGTGGGTCCTCTCGTCCCTTTAGGAGAGCCAAGGGATTTGGGTATTGGAGATTTTAAGCCCTTCCTGGAAACACGGGGATTAGGAGTTAAAGCCGAGCACGCCGTGGGCATGAAGTGACTCGCATTGATAGGGAATTGAAAGAAAAACAGTGTTGGAAAGAGGCAGCAGCATTTTTGGACTCCCTCCACAAAGCCATGTGGAGGGTCTCGGTGTGGGCAGAAGGCCTTGGGGGGGGTCCCAGCGGGTGCATCGCAAGCTCTGGTGGCTCCCACAGTGTCTCAAGGGATGCCAAGTTCAGACCTCAGATATGTCAGGCAAAGGGATGGCTGGAGCAACAGCAGCAAGAAGTAATCCATTGTGTGCCGGGTGGCTTTTGTTGGACAGAAATAATCCTGTGTTATGAAGATTTTAAAGTTACTGGTTCTCTCCCGTGTTGGACACAAAGGCTGTGGTGTTGCTGCGGTTCATCAGATGATTTATAGAATTAAAAATGCCTTGTAGGTGCCTTAAATGACTGAACTCTTGCAGGCTGGGAGTTCGGGGGCTCGTGAACATTTCTGGGTGTTCACTCTTTGCTTCTGCATTGCCATGCCAGAATGGCATCGTGCTTCTGCATTGATGCCCTGATGGTTCAGTCCATGCTCCTCCTGCGTTCCCCAAAACTGGGTCCCCCAGGGAGGAGTGAGACAGGGAGTGGGATGGGTAACATTGTGCCTTCCTCACAGGGAAGCTGAAGGAATGGAGCCTCATCTTCTATGGGACAGCAGAGCATCCCTACACTGCACCGGCTGGGCCCCAGTCCCGTGGGAGGTCAGTGGAGGTGCCAACATCCGAGATGGAGCCATCGAGAGCCGCCTTCCTACAGAGCCAGGTGGAGGTGGCAGAGGAGGAGGAGGAGTACGCAGGTAAGCACTGGCCAAGCCACAGTGTAGTCACAGATTCACAGATTATTGTGAGTTGGAAGAGACCCACAAGGATCATCGAGTCCAACTCTTAAACCACACCACTGCCTACCCGGTGGGAATTGAATCCTGGTCTCCCGCATGGCAGGCGGGGACACTCACCACTGTAGTCCCCTCAAAGTACGTGGGGAAATGCAAACCCTGATAAACCAGGCGAGCCACGAGGCCTGATCCTGCCTGGGGCTGAGGCAGGCTGGGAGGAGCAGTGGCTGTGGCCAGTGTGGGGCAGCAGGACGGTGAAATTAGAAGGTAGGAAAATGGCCTGTCCCAGAGCTCCCACCACAAATTAGTTGTAGAGCTGTCTGAGAGGTAAAAAAAGCTCCTCCACCCACCTTCCCTCCTCCAGCATGGGCAGGGGCGGGTGTCCCTGCTGGTCCCTGAGGAGCAGGTCACTCCTTCAAAGCTGCTCCCCCACCAATGTTCAGCCAGAGGACGGCTGGGTAGGATTCACTCTGGGGAGGATGAGCTGCAGGAGAAACAAGCACCCGGAGCCATGCAGTAGATAACATTTATAATAGATAAGATAGGTGAAGGGTCTCCAGCCCTTTCCCAGCATCTGTCAGTCCTGGGGGGTTCTGCTCAGGGCATCCTGGCAGTGGGGTCTGGGCAACACTCAGCTTTTCCCCACACTGAGCCACTCTCTCCCTACCCAGGTCCGTGCCACCCCGAGTGTGGTGACCAGGGCTGTGATGGCCCCAATGCTGACCAGTGCTTGAACTGCATCCACTACAGCCTGGGCAGTGTGAAAACTGGCAGGTGAGGAGTGGTGGGGTGTCCCCTGGGTGGTGCCAGTGCCTTTCTCCAGGTCTTGCACTGCAGGGTGGGCGGTGGAGGTTTGCAGAGAGAAAGCAGCACGTGAGGGATAAAACAAAGGGAGGAGAAGGTTTGGGGACCCCTGCTCCTGACTGGGGTACAGTGGGATGGGGGACATAGAGCTGGAGAGCCCTGTGAGATCTTGGACATGTCATTGTGCTGGAGAAGAACCATTGGCTTCACTCTCTGGGGTCATCCACTCCCAAGGCACAGCTGGCTGAGGTGCAAAATCACTTCAGGAACTGGGGTTTCCACACCTCAGTCTTTGGTTGGCACAGGAAAAACTTACCTGTAGCAGGTTTAAGAGAGTCCCTGGCTCTATGTGACAGAGCCATGACTTTGAAGACACTCTAAATCTTTAAGAAGTACAGAAGCCCAAATTGCTGCCAAGGCTGAGTGCCACCCCAGACACTGTGGGCAAAGGGACAGCAGCAGGTGCCTGAGGCAGGAGGTGCCTGAGGTGGCAGCACAGCCCAGCAGTGTCGGTTCCTTCCCCAGGATGTGTGTGAGCTCCTGCCCCGCGGGGTTTTTTGGTGAAGAAGGCGCCCGGAGGTGCCGCCGGTGCTACAAGGGCTGCGAGCGCTGCGCTGGCAGGGGACCGACCCAGTGCACGGCGTGCAAGAGGAACCTCTACCATCACCAGGAGACCAACACCTGCGTCGTGCTGTGTCCCTCCGGGTTTTACGCCGAGGAACGTAAGGAGGTTTATCCAGTTGCAAGTTGCAGCATGAGGATATGCAGGGGCTGCTTCTATTTTAAGTGCTAAGGGTGGAGGACACGCCTTGATTTTTGAGTATTGGCTTTGAATTTCCCCCTTGACACACTTTGCACCGTGAAGGGAGGAGGAAAAACCTCTGGGTGTTCGGAGGGTGGTGCAAAGCAGAGGTGCTTAACTCTGCTCTTAATTAGAAGAGTAATTAATGGCCCTAGTTGCTTGCAAAGCATATTTCTTCTTAGCAGGCAGTGACAGATAAGGTCACTTGCAATAGCAGGGACCCGTTGGGGTGGATGTGCCTCTCCACCCTGGGGAGCTGCCTCTGGGGTGCAGTGGGGCTTTACAGCTCTGACTGCTGCTTGCAAATCACTGTCCGGATTTTATTCTCTCTGCTTGCTTTGTTTTCTGAAAGGTCAGAAACGCTGTCTGAAATGTCATCAAAGCTGTAAAAAATGTGTTGGCGAAGCAGACAAATGTACTGCATGCAAAGAGGGATTCAGGTAAAGCATTAGCATGGGACGGGTTTATACCTGCAGCATTGGTACCTTTGGTTCAAATTTGGGAAAACCAATTGGAAATTAAAGAGTGAGTTGTTCAAAAACCCAAGATTCTGCTTCCATGGTAGTAGGTGGTGATTAGTGTCCCTTTCTTACCTGAAAACCATTATTTAAGTTTAGTTTTGTTTTCTCCAGCTGTAAGTGCTCTGTAGAGCCAGTACCAGGCTGAGCTGCCCCAGACAGGCTGAAAATGCTCCCAGCAAGTGCAGAAACCCTTCCTTCAGCTTCACCCACACAGGAAAAATGTATCCAATGTACCTGTTGAGTAGGGATAGCACAAGAAAGAGGGTTTCCAGCAATGCCCCGATGCTGCGGGGAGCACCGGGTGCCCTTGCTGTTGGTCCCTGTGGGATGCAGAGCCCAGCGCCAGCACTGGGGAGAAGCTCATTTCCATCTCCAATTGCTCATGGCAGTATGAGCCCACAGCACTTTGCAGTGTTCAGTCGCTGTGAGTGAGTCAGAGCCATGGTGTGGCAGTGGGCCTCGCTCAGACAGAGAGATTCCCACTGCCAAAAGATTATCTACTCCCTCAGAAAAGCACAAGTGGAGGCACTTGTCAGACATAATCCGCACGGCGCTTGTTTTTTATTGTCCAATATCCTTTTAAGCCAGGACTTCAAATCATCCCTGCCACAGTGAAGCAGCACTGGCCCAGCCGTGGCGCTGAACCAATTTCCGTTGATTCTGGGGAGCCTCAATGGTGCAAAAGGTCTTTGGGAGAGCCTGGCTGGCTGCCCATGGGAAAAAAAATAAGTTTATTTCCTCCTGGAGAGTTAATTAAAGAACTGCAGCCATCCCTTTGGTCCAGGCAGAACTTTAATTTTGGTTTTCTGACACACTGTGGGCTGAGGCTGCCATAGGGCACTGGGGGATGTGGAGGTGGGGACGGGCTGTGTTGAGTCCCCCAGAGCCTGTAGCTTTGGGTGCAAACTTTCTCTCTGCTTTCCCGGCAGCCTGGCAGGAGAGAGCTGTGTGCCAGAGTGCCAGCCTGCCATGTACCTGAGCCGGGAGGCACGGCGCTGTGAGACCTGCCCTGCCAGCACAGGTACATCCTTTACCCCCCCACCAGCATCCCCATGCAAAACCCCAAACCCCTCGTGCACCAGTGCCCACTGTACCCACCCCACGCCAAGGCAGAGCACGTCGAAGGGAAAGCAACCCCATCTCCCCAGCACTCCGTGAGGTGTGTGTTCATACAGGGAAGGTTTTTTAGGGAGTTTTTACATTTTTATTAGAACCGTTTTTTATTTCCCGAGCTCCCTGAAGCCAGGTGCTTTAGTTTAATAAGGTTGCGGGGGAGGCCGTAAAACCCTCTCGGAGTGATGGAAGATGGGTTTGCAAGGGATAAAAATGTCAGGCAGCTCAGGCGTGTTATCCTGGCCGCCCCTCGGTGCCGGGCTGGCCACTGCCTGCCCCCCCCACCCCGCTGCCCAAAGTCACTCAGCCTTCCCTTTAAATCCTGCCTTTCTCACTTCTTGCAAGTCCAGTTATTTTCCATTGTTAATGTTTGCGTCTGCCCTCGAAATCATCATAGATCTGATGATAATATGATCTCTAGACAATTCATGTTCAGTGGCATGAACCTCTTCTATCATATATGGGCAATTTCCTTAGACTAAATCCAAAATATTTATTGATCTTGTTGGCAAGCGTGGAAGGGAGCGGGCTCTTAATCCCTTAAGAAAATTACTTCCCTTCTAATTCTTATTCCAGTCAGTGTAAATGTACTTCACCACAATTATTTTTCCAGCGTTTTCTCGTCTCCTTTTCCTGCATAACCATTTCTCAAGCCTGGTGCATGGAAGGCCTGTAATGACGCCACCTCCATCACTGGAGTTTGCTGTCCAGCCACAATGTGCCGTGGCAGAGTGGGGCCCTTTGCTTTCCCAGCTCCTCTCCCGAGCCCTTCTCTCCTCCAGCTCCTCCGCAGCCCAGTTTGGCATCTCCTTTTCCCCTCTGCACAGGGTGGGAAAGCCAAACCAGTGCACACTTGGGAGTGGGGGTCGACAGCCCAGAAGGGATTTTGATGTGCTGTTGCCCACTGAGCCCCAGTAGCCAGTCCTTGGCTCTGCAGAGGGACAGTCACTGGGTCCTGGCTGGGGGTTTTGGGGTGGAAGCTGAGTTTTTTGGGGTAGGAGCTAAGCAGATGCACAAGGCCCTGGTGACACAAGAAGCATCTTGTTCATAAGCAGGACAGAGCCAAGCTGGTGCCCCCCATCACGCCCTTCCACTGGCTCCAAAATAATCCATATTTTCCCTCTTCCCTGTTCCCGCAGGGCCTGGAGAGGAGGACTGCACCCCCTGCACCCCTGAGGGCTCTGCGCTCCAGTGGCGCTGTGTCCCCTCCTGCCGTGAGGGCTTTTACCCCGCTGAGAGCCACGGGCTGCCCAACAAAGTCTGCAAGAGGTACAGAACCACCCTGCTGGCAACTGGGGCAAAGCTGGGACTGGTGGGCAGCGCTGTGAGCAATGATAAAGAACCAGTGCTGAAAATGGCTCACAGCACGAGCTGATTACTATGGAAATTAAAGGAGGGATGAGGGAGCCAGGGCAGCTGTGGGGCTGGGCCACACATGCCCCTGCCCTGTGGATTTAAGAGCTCCCCCACCCAGAGACAGCCAAGGTGTCTTAGGGCTATGGTGGAAGGGGCTCAGCCCCAGCCCAGGGCTCTCTGGAGGAGGTGTGGGAGGAACTAATAATGTTTAGGTAAATATCCAAGCTTTCAATTAAACCTACTTTGTTCGCCCCATGGCCATGTTGGGGGAGTGTTCCCCACTCCTTGGCCCAGCACAGGGGCTGCGTGCAGGAGACAGGGAGATGCCAGGAGGCAACAATTTGCTCCCACTCTCCAGTATCTGTGCTTTAAGTGGGGAGTGGGAGTGGATTCAGCCTCGTTAAAGCAAACACGAAAGGGGAAGGATTAAAGGTGACTTGGGAACACACACCACCATCCCTGGCTGTCTGTGCTGACACAGGGAGGGAGGGACAAGGGACCAGCATCCCTTCCCAGGGATTTCAGATACAGTCTCCAGGCAGGAGGCACAGCTGCTGGACTCCTCCCCGAGCAAAGGGACGGGAGCAGCACAGGTTCCCACTGCAGCCCTTTTTCTAACTGGGACTGGTGGGAGGAGGAGAGTTGCATGACCCACTGGATCTTCCCAGCAGGCAAGAGCTTTTGAGATGTCACTAGCTGTCCCCACCAAGCCCATTTTCCCAGGGCTTCAATAACTTCTCAAGCATCAGATTTCCCCATTTTCCACATCGGTTGATTTGGCCTGGATGTTGCAGTGCTGGCAGACACATTTTCTGGCTGACAGCTCATTTTGGGTGGCTGGATTGGGGGTGTTGGTGCTGGTTCAGACCACAGCAGGGTCTCTGTCCCCAGGTGTGACGACCACTGCTCAGCCTGCGAGGGCTCCAGTGGAAACTGCCTCCGCTGTAAAGAAGGTTTCAGCCTCCTCGGTGGCTCGTGTGTAACAAATGAAACCTGTACCAATGGTAAGTGACTTTTCTACCCTAGTGCTTTCCTGGTAGCAAAAATGAGGAGTTTGGGGGATTCCCATCACCATGTAAAGCCAGCAGTGCTGGAGCTCCTGGGCTTGCTGGGGCACAGCTGCAGTGGGCTGGGCTCCAGCTGAGGTGGGCAGGTGGCTCACCTGGCATTGCTGCTGGATATCTGCCTGTTGCTCAAACACACCCAAGCCTTTGTATTTTGTTGTAGTTTAGTCTTGGGGCTAATTCCCCCACTTGTTGCAAAGCTCCTTTATTCCTTCATTAAAACCACGAGAAAGATGACCTTAAAAAGCGTCTCCTTTTCAGTTCCCTCTCCCCAAACATTGGAACGAAATGCACTGCCTGTTACGCGCAATGTTTGTTTGTTTAAAATATTAATCTGCTCTCATTTTCTCTTGTTGCTCCCCTTGGCCTCCCAGCTGACAAGACTTTCTGTGAGATGGTGAAATCAAACAAGCTCTGTGAAAAGAAGCTGTTTGTGCAGTTCTGCTGTCAGACGTGTCTCATGGCCGGGTAAAGTTCAGCGGCTGCATCCATCCAGGACTTCCACCGACTGCCAGCCCAGTTTTGCCAAATGTTTAGGACAAAAAGTTTATTTTTTCAGCTTTTGGGAGAGTTTACATGGTGCTGTCAAGCATTTGCTCGTAAGTTTGATAGCTTTAATATCACTGTCAGCGTGTTTCTATAGCAATATGTTAAGCAGAGATTGGATCGTACCCTGACTGATCAAGTCCTGGAAGCAGGAGAGAAGCGGTGATATTAACACTCTCAAACACTCCTCGTGAGCAGGGACTGGTGCATGATCCACGTACACATGCTTGGTTCTTCGCAGACATCCTACTGATCTGCCCGCTCCGAGCGGCCGGCGGGAGCCCCTCGCCGCAAGGGATGCAGGACTTCAGACACCTGCGAGGAAAGAGCCGTTCCTGGCTCGATTTTTGGTACCCTTTTCTGCTAGGTGACAGCTGATCCAAACCTGCATTGCCAGTGGCTCTGTACATAGGTAAAAACGATGAACCAGGCGGTCCCGGAGCGGTGCCCACCGGGCCACTCTGGCGCTCCCGTTCGGATTCGGTCAGTCGCTGTTTCTCCCTGGACGGGGCAATGACTGGAGGTTTGAGGACCAAAGCAAGAGCTGACCCACGTGGCTCTGCAGGTGTGTCAGCCCAGCAGGGAACTGCAGGCAGGCAAAACCCGTGTGCCTACAGGGGGTTTTAGGGATTTGGGGGGCGTTCGTCTGCACAGACCAGCCTTACCACATATTTCCCTCCTGGAACTGCTAGTAAGTTGCTGATTAATTCAGTTCTGGAATGAGTTAGATCCTTCCTTTAAATGAGATGCTGTCCCAATTAATCTTTTCTGGCGTTTTGTGTCACGATCCTTCCCCTGTTTCGCTGGGTATGCCCCTCTTTCTCACAAAATCCTCCCGTTCATGGCAGTGATTTTTCTTGGGCATCTATTTCCCAAATGAGACATTCCAGGGTTCCAGACAGGAAACCTTTAATTCTACAAAGCCCTTCCCCAAAACAAACCTTTTAATGCTCTCTCTTAGTAGTAAGTCACGTGGTGTTTATATAATTGTGTTTAAAATACCCTTGGCTATGTTGTTTTACAGATTTTTACAAAATAACTTATACATTCCTTGTTTTTTCTCTGTGGACTATTTTTTATATGGGAGTGGGGGTATCTTTTTGTGTTTTATTCCTTCTCCTTTTCTCCGCTCTGACCCTGCAAAGCCACTCTTTGCACCAGACGTATGTAAACCCTCTTTCCTACGCTGCATGTTCTGACTTCCATTGTTAATACTTTTAATGAGTTAAACTTTTTTTGCCAATGAAATTCACAATACGAATTGTCTCCAGTTCCTCACGGAGCTGGGATAAATCCCTGCTTGGTTTCGGCTGCAACGACACGTTCCCTGCCTGGGCTTGCCCACTAGAGCTCACCTGAGCCAGGTGAAGAGGGGAAAACCACACGGCCACCAGTCCTCACCTACCTGGACCAAACCCGGGGAAAGACGGAGCTTTGGTGAACTGACCTTTAAGTTAATAAACTATTGATCTCCCCTGACAGACGAATCTGTGCTTTTTCCAAAGTTGTGCAGCTGCCATCCGGACTGGAGGCAGGGCAGGGATGCACCACTTGTCTTTATTTTCCTGGACAAAGCAGCTCTCGGGGCCAGAGCACCTGTGGGAGAAACAGCCAGGAACGGATGTGCAAAAACCTCACTGTTGGTGTCGTAAAGGTTTTGTAGCTTTACCTGCCCATGCCAGGCGGGGCTGGTGTCTCTGGGGATGTTCTCAGGTGTGGCTGGGTGTATTCTCCGGTGTGGGGGACCCTGGATGAGCTGGCAGGAGAGTTGCTCCCCTTTCCCACTTACACAGGGAGCATCCTGAGCCCTGCAGTTCCTCACTGCACTTCGCAGCAGTGGGGGAATTGTTCCCTGTTGGCCTGTCTGGGGAAGGAGAGGAGCTGCTGGTGTGTTGGGGAATGGAGCCTTTCGTCTGTTGTGTTGGGTTTGCAATGTGTAACCATGGGCCAAGTGCACAGGATAGTGTCTGGATATCTGCAACTGAGCTTTTTAAGGGTGAAAAAAGTAAAGAATGGAGCCCCTCTCATGAGGGAAGATACCCTCTCAGAGATGTGCTGCAGAGGGCTCCTGCATCCTGTGGGTCTCCACGTTTATTAGATGACAAATGCCACATACACCGAGTCCTGATCTTCCTCCAGGATTCCCCTTTTTGTCTCAGGGCAAACCAGAGGTCAGAACTGGGCTGAAATGTTCCTGCCTTCTGCCTCTGTGGGTGTAAAATACCCAACTTCATTTCTGTTGGTGTGTTACTCGGTGAAAAACCAGGAGCTGTGAATCGGGAGTACTGTGTCAGCCTTTCTGGCTCACGGCAGCTTGGCTCTAAACACTGCTCCTTGGTATATTTAGATGTACTGAAATGCTAAAAAAAAAAAAAAGAAAACCCCAAGCTTGACATAACTTAAAAATACACACTGGGCAAAGCAATGCAATTTAAAATGAGCAGTCCCAGCTTTATCCTGCTTTCTGCTGCCCTCCAGCCTGCCAAGGAAAGAGAAACAAATTCCACACATCAAGTTCATGCAACAACATCAGCTGCCAGCCTTTCCCTCAGAAATCATTCTGGTAATAAAATTCAGATTATTTCTTCAAGCTGTTGCAATACTTGCTTGGAGCTATTAAAGTCTGACTCTGGCGTGCTCAGAGGATCCAAGCGGCTGTGTCTTCAAGATAAATGCATATTTAGGCAATTTATTAAAGCTCATTTTCTCTATTGTCTCTTGGCACCACGGCTAAATCTATAATAGCTGTTTTCTGGAAAATCTTAGTGCAGCCTGACTCCTCGTGTGCTGCCTGGCTGGGAGGTTGCAGTCACGGCCATCTGCCATTGTGTAGTTGGCAGGTGGGGAACACACACATCTTGAAACCCATTGCTTCGACTTTCCATTGCTGCGGAGAGCTCGTGTGCAGCGCCTGAGCCCAAGAATCCGTCTGCTGGCACTGACAACTCTGGTCCGGCCGTGGAGCCCAGGCAAACAGCTGCGCTGTGCTCGGGCAGAAAGGGGCCGTGTTTTATTTGGCCTTGTCAGAGGCAGGACCTGCTTTCCAGGAGGCTGAGAAGAGCCTCCTTTTAACAACTGCCTGAAATGACTATAAAGTGTTGTCTTTCCCACGGCATGATGCCTGAGTCACGTAGGACAGTGCCGCTGATTCTTGGGGTTTTCTTGTGACAGCTCCCTCTTGTTCTCGCACTGCTTTTAAACAAATGCAGATGTTATCCAAGCCTGACTACGTGCTTTGGTGAGGGGTTATTTTACAGAGGGGAGCGCAGCAGCTGCCTGACCCCGGCTGACACCTCTGTCACCGCAGTCCTGGGGAATGAGCCGTGTGATGCCCTAAATGCTCCTCAAAGAAAAGCAGGAGCCATCACCCTGCAGTGCCAAATGTGGCTGCAGTGTTTAACCATCACATCCTCGGCGTTCACAGCAATGTCATGGANCCCCCCAGCTAGACCATGTCACTAACCTACCATCACATCCTCGGCGTTCGCAGCAATGTCATGGCTCACAAAAAATACCCTTCCCTCGAGGGCAGTGGGTACAGAAATTCTTTTTTTTTTTCACTCATGGGGAGGGGGGTGGCCTTGCAGGCTGGGGAGGGATTTCTCCACAAGCAGTGGCTTGCTCACATTCAGCAGGTTTTGGGGCTGGAGGGTGGGCAGCTGTTTTCTTTCACAGGTCACCTTCAGTCATCCCTGTGGGTCATCCACTTCTAGAGCCCTGCTGCCACCAGCTGAGTGAGCCCTTCCAGTGGAACCAACTCCCTCAGCCACAGGGAGAGCCATCTCAGCTCCCCCAGCCCTTCCCCACTGCTCCCCAAGTTCCTGGAGCAGGTGAGCAGCTCGTGGTGACACCTGAAAGCACATTTTACCTCACCAAGGGTGGATGCCATGCCGCAGCCCATGGCACGTTCCCAGCCCATCATGGCATCCCCGAGGCCGGGAAATTCGCGTGGAAGTGCCTCAAAATTCACGAACAACTGCCTCAAAAGCTGCAGGGGGAAGGTGCCCATGGGAAACACAGTGTGCAAAGGCAGAGCTGCTGCTTGGAGGGAGGGAAATCAAGAGCTGTGGTGGCTGTGGGTGCTGTCCTGGCTGCGTAGCAGGAGGGGAACAGCGAGTGTTTGAACACCAAATCCCACGGGCTGAGCACACGAGAGGCAACTCTGGGCTTGGAGGGACCCTCTGGTGGCACCTTTGTGCTGCTTTAAGGCGCTATTGATAACCTTATCAATAAGGGACCTGGTATCAATAAGGGACCTTTACCAGGTCCCTCTGAGTTTGTTGATCCACGGCTCAGGCACAGGGCGGGTGCTGGCCCCGGGGAGGAGGGGGATGCCCGGGGTGAAGTACTGGGGGCTCTGTGCCAGCCCAGGAAAGGAGGAGATGTTCACTATGGGATATTGGGGGGGGTCTGTGCCAGCCCAGGAAAAGGAGATGTTCATGATGGGATATTGGGGGGGGTCTGTGCCAGCCCAGGAAAGGAGGAGATGTTCATTATGGGATATTGGGGGCTCTGTGCCAGCCCAGGAAAGGAGGAGGATGCCCGGGATGGGATATTGGGCCGTCTGTCTGTGTCAGCTCGGGGGAGGAGACCTGACAACCCTTGCGGGTCCCTCCCAGCTCAGCCCGTTCCACCGCCCCCTATTTGGGGGGTTTGGGGGGTTTGGGGGATTTGGGG
>WEKX01017016.1:172896-379570 GCA_013390025.1 Pitta sordida | reverse complement strand
GGGGCTGGGCCGGGGGGGCCTGGAGGTGCTGCAGCACACGGGTGAGGGCGGAGGGGCCGAGGGCAGGGGGCGGGGGCCGGGTGGGCCCTTTCCCACGGATCCCGCGCTCACCCCGGCCTGTCCCTCGCAGTGAGCTCGGTGCTGTCCAGCTATGGCTGGTTCATCCTGCTGGCCGCCGTCGCCGTGTATCTCGTGGTGCAGTGGGTGTCCCGCAGCCTGGCGGCGCGGCCGGGCCGGCCCGGAGCGGCTGATGCGGCGGAGGGTGAGTAGTGTTTGTTTGTGCCCCGCAGGCCCGGTGCGATGGCTGAGCCCCCCTCGCATCCACACACGGGTCTGGTGTTGGTAACATCCCCAAGGGGGCTCGATTCTGAGGGATTTTCACAGGCGGTGGTGCTCGGGATGACGTCCAGCCCACTGTGGGGGAGAGATCACCGTGAAAAGCGGGACCAAGAGAAGTGTTTTTGAAAGGCTCTGGAGGAAGGGGCTGTGTCCCGCAGTGAGGTGTTTGGGAATGAGGAGTGAGGCATCACAACAGGGGAGCAGCTGCTCTTTGGTGGTGCAGGAGTGAGGGAATGGTGCTTAAAGCAGTTGTGCCCAGTTATCAAATCACTTCTAGACTTATCAAACAAAACCAAAACAACCAAATCTAAACACGAGGGAACCTATTTCTGTTAATATTCCTTTTTATATTCATATTATCTGTCATTCCAGTTCCTGCTGTGTCAGCCCTGTGTACAGTTGGGGTGTAACAGCCTCTCCTCTGTGTTATCTCTGAGTGTGGCACAGGCTGCAAGTCCAACAGAGTCAGGATCCTGCTGTAAGGCACAGGCTGTGCTTGTGGATGTGCCAAATCCACGAGTTCTTGGCACTCATCCCTTTGGCACGTTGGCAGGACGACATGGGGCCCCAGAAAATCTCCCTTGCGTGCCTTTATCCTGCTGCTCCTCTTTTGTGATGGTAATTAAATCGTTATTTAATTGCCAAAACTACCTGCAAAATGAAATGACTGAAAGTACTGACGTTTCCTTTGCATAGTCATCATGTGGGAAAACATGCAAGGAGGCAAATAAAGTGAAGGAACTTCAGCTGCTGGAAGAAAAGGGAACAATATTTACCTTTTCTGGGGATAATTCTTCTCTTGACTTCTCCCAAAGGCCAGTCGTGAAGAGAAGTGGTGACTCAGTGTAGATTTTCTGGGACCTCCAGGTGTCTCTTGAGGGATGTGTCATGCCTGTAAGTGATTTCTCTGCTGATGGAGAGTGTTAAATCCACTGCAGCACTGACACAAGCAGGACCCTTTGCCAGAAGGAGTGGGAGTGAATGTGGGCTGGTTGCCTCATCCTTCTGCGTAAAAGAAGTTCTCTGGGTAAAAATGGGATCCCTGTGAAGCCTGGGTGATATTTCTGAAATTATTTATATCAGGCAGGTCCTTGAGAAATAGAAGCAAGTATCCCAGAAGTTTGAGGTTTAATCTTTGTGGGTTAGTTACATTGGTGTCCTTCTTCATTAAAATCCTGTTAAAATAATTGCCTTAAAATACTAAAACACGGTGAAATTTAAATCAGCATATGAATGACTGTATAAGGTTAGGTGGAACTCGGACTGTGATTTTCTGCAAAACAGCTGCAGGCAGAGATGTGAGCCTCACCTAGAACTGACTTTGAGGAGCTTTGCAAACTCTTTCCCGATTTCCTAGAACCTGAGATGGTGGTGAGAAGACAGGAAGCTTTGGCAGCAGCTCGGATGAGGATGCAGGAGGAGCTGAATGCACAAGCAGAGAGATACAAAGAGAAACAAAAACAGGTAATGGGGGAGTGTTTCTTCCTTTAACTCGTGGATTTGTCACCAAGTACTTTGCTGCTGTTAAAGGACGGGGTGATTCCAGCACAGCAGTAACACTGCTCATTAATCCCACCTCTTCTGCTGTTTAGATTAGAAATTAGGAGGAAATTCTTCACTTTGAGGGAGGTGAGGCCCTGGCACAGATTTCCCAGAGAAACTGTGGCTGCCCTGTCCCTGGAAGGTGGTCCCTGGAAGTGGAAGGTGTCCCTGCCCATGGTAGAGGGTGGAATGAGCTGAGCTTTAGGGTCCCTTCCAACCCAAACCAGTCTGGGATTCTTAAATCACTGATTTATTTGGGTTTTATGGATAAATTCCTTCAGAAGAGAGCTGGGAGGGTTGATATTGGAATGGAAATACATAGCTGGCTGTCTCGTTCATTTGAAAAACACACTTTGTTCTGTAGAACCCCACATGCTGCGTTAAATTACTGTCACATGCAGAAGTCTTTATGTAGTAGCTTTTATAGATTCAGGATTTAAGCTTGCCACTTGGTTCTGTTCTACTCTGGAAATGTTTTAAAGCATCAAGTGGCCAAAAGAAGCTGCAGACACCCTCTGTCCAACTGAGGAGGGGAGGACGTGGGTGTGTAACGAAGCAAATGCTCCCATAAAGTGGGAGATACTGCACCAGATAAAGGTGGATCCCTTGGGGTTGGATGAGTGTGTTGCAGCTGTTTCTGGGGATTCTCTTAGTTCTGAACTCTTAGTCTTGCATGTCCTGGGTTTGTTCCGTAGCTGGAGGAGGAGAAGCGGAGACAGAGGATCGCCATGTGGGAGAGCATGCAAGAGGGGAAGAGCTACAAGGGAAACCTGAAACTCAACCAGGTACCTGTGGTAGTGAGGTCACACTTGCGTTTGTGGGATTGAATCAGCTGAAATTCACGTTGGTTCAAATTCTGAGTTAACTGCTTTGCTTTTCTGAACAGCAAGAAGTTGAGTCTGGTGCCTCCGCCTCAGCAGTCCCGAAATCCAAACCAAACAAAAAGCCTTTGCGAGGAGGTGGTAAGTGTGGAATCCTCAGGACACTCTGAGCTTAAAGCAGACCATTTACCCAGCTGTGTTCATAGTCATTGAACAGACTTTTTCTCCTTAAAAATGCCTTAAAACCCCTCTCTTTATCTCTGATGGGTTGGTCTGCTCTGCAGGAAGCTTTTGTGGTGCTTTCCTCTAGGAAAACTTGTAAATCCCTTTGCCATCATTTCCCAAGGTTTTTGTCTCTCAAAATTATGGATTCTCACAATGTTTCTGGGGTCCCTCTGTCCTTTATTGTTATTGTAAAAGTTACTGTAAAAGTCCAGTTATTTAAGTTCTGGTCTGTCTTTCAAGCGGCTGTAGTATGGACTATGCAAGAAGAGGGTATTTAGCTTTGTATTATGTGCATTCAGGAGATGAAAGAATTCATTATGCAAAATGTGACTTTATTTCTCAGACACTACAAATATGACCTATGAATATATAAATTCTGCAGATGTATAAACTTGTATCCACTCTCACAAAGCAGCAGAGGGTCTCACCATTAAACTCACTGTCACCTGCTGAAATCACCTTGAGGGATGAAGTGCTTTCATCCATCTCTGCCATACACTGGCCAGGCAGGCAGTCTCCTTTCTCTCCTCTCAGCCTTACATGCAAGTGCTGATTTGGGTACGTTTTAATTACAATTTTTCACAGTGGAGTGGATCCTGTAGACAGCCTTAATCACCTCAGGCTGAAAGGGAAACCTGCTTAGAGTGCAGTGCTGAGTAAGTCACTTGATGAAATGTATAAAACCTGCAGATTCTTGATTAAACACATTAAACCTCAGTGATGGTGGAGTGCTGAAATTTCTGCTTCGAATATTTTCCCTGGCATTTGAAGGACTCAAGAGATTGATTCACCTCAGGGTGTTTAACATGAAGGCAGTTGGATGTCTGGCACTGTCAGATACCTTTGCTAGCTCTTGCGTGGGATATTGACCTCCCTGGGGGATGAGGAGTGTGTGGGTAATAGCTGTGCTGAGAACCAGCATCAGGCAGCTGGGCTGAGGCAGCCTTCCAGCATCTACCTGTCCTAGTTTAATCCTAAGCAAAGTCTTGGCTGAAGTAACCAATGATGGAATTACAGGTGTCAGATCTTCTCATGAGGTAGATCAGCGTGAAGTGAAAGAACCATCTGTGCAGTTCAGCTGCTGCTGAAGCCAGAAAGCAGAACTTGGCTACTCTGAGAAAAACAAATTTCAAAGATGAAGGGGATGCTTGGAGTTTGAGAGGAACAGGTTGCTTTGAAACCTGCCTGGTTAGCAATGACACAAGGATTTGGGTTCTTTGCTTTGTGCAGGACAAACTGAGGATGTTTGCCAGGTTGTATCTTCCTGAGTATGTCCTGAAATGAAGTTTCAGGATTAGGATGCTCAACTAAAGTGCATTTTCCTTACTGCCTATGCTTGCTTTTGCAAATTGTCTAAAAAAGTTCCTTGCAGTAGTAATGAGTGGATTTACCTTTTGACCTTCAGAGTATTCCTTGCAGGAATAAAGGATTATTTGAAGTCCCTGACTCCGAGGGCTCTTGGAGAACAGATACACTCAGAGTTTACTGTGAGAGCTGCTGTCACTGCTCTGTTTATCCTGCAGAGCAGCACTACAGCTTTAGTGCAGACTTAGAGAAATTAAACGGCAATTAACTTCAATTTAATTTAATCCAAACTGATCAAATAATTACACAAGTGTTTTGGAATGGCTTCTACTAATGTTAGCACTACGAAAATAAATCCTCTCCAGCCTGGGTATTTTCTCTGCTTTCATTTTCCCTGAAATGCTGCCTGTATAGTCACTATAAACAAGGTGTAAATAATGCTGAGGTTTATTTTTGGTGTTCCCTGTGTGCTGGTGAAGGGCTGTGGAGGATGAATATTAACACAATGGATTTCTCCTCTGTATTTTAGGTTATAACCCACTGTCTGGAGAAGGAGGTGGAACGTGTTCCTGGAGACCAGGTCGGAGAGGCCCGTCAGCAGGTGGATGAGGTTAACCTGCCTGGTGTCCCCTGGCACTGGCAGGATTGATCTTACCCACTGTCTCACTGCCTACAGTTGGTCTGTCACAGGGACTCCTCTGGGGCTGCTTTAGTGCTGCCGTTAAATCAAACCAGGTTTACACCATTCCCAAACTGAAACACATTGGCTGATCCTACCCTAGAAAAATCCCTGATCCTCTTCAAGAGGACAAAGAAAGAGACAATTTCGGTGTCATCAGTTAATTTTCACTCTTCTGTGGAGGGGGAGCATAGTCTCCAGCCAAGGTGAGGCACCTGGGGCTGTGAGGTCTGGGCTCTGTGGCTGTTCAAAACACCGGCCTCAGGCAGCTTTCATTATCCACGCTGGGTTTACCTCTGTAAAGTCAGGACATTTGCCATCCTCAGACATGTGTTGCCAGATCTACTGTGTTTGGCTGGAAGGTAATTTAGAGGTGAAGGATATTGTCATTGGCAGACAGCTTGAATTTAGGCAGAGGCACTTTCAGCCAAAACACAGGTAATGTGACAAACACCACGGGTTTGCACCAAGGGCCAGTTCCTGCAGAGGAGTCTCTGTGACAAGGCAGCTCGAATGATGTTTTCCTCATAAATGGTAACAAACCAGTGAGGATTACTGATGCTAGACAGCAGATGGGGGAGTTCTTGCTATTCATTTTTCTCTTTTTAATTTTTATTTCAACTGCTTTGTAAAAACAAAGACACTATACTATTAAATACAATTACAAACAAATCATAAATGTAGTATTTACAACCTCGTGGGTTTCTTCAGTGTCTTTTTCTTTATAAAAGGCAGGTGTCTAGTGCAGTAAGTGTCTATAAAGTAACATGGGAGATGGAGTGACCAGGTTGTGCAGCCCCCAGGCTCAGGGTGGGCTGTGCTGAGGGGGGCTCTGGCCAGCAAACATGTCCAGGAAGGGGCTACAAGTGTGTGGTCTTCATCCTTCAGGTCTATATCCAGCTGTGGGGATAGAAAATAGAACTGACCATCATTAACTGAGCTTTGCAAACATCCCACCCCCTTGATCCACTCTACAGCACGAAATGCAACAGACAAAATTCAGGCTGTCTTTGCAAAAGAGTGAAATAGTTCCTGTGAGGAAAGGACAAGTGTCCCTGTGTCCAGTTGCTGTTACTGAGCTTTAAAAGTACGTATTTAAAAGTATATATTTCCTTACAGCTTAGGGCTGCTTGAGCACTTGTTTCTAAATACCCTTGGAGTACTTGTGTTCATCACTAAGTGCCAACTCTGAATACACTTTTTACATGCATGAGGTGATTCTCTTCTCTGTAAATGTAACTGGAGCCTGTTACTTGTGAGTTTTAAAGTTGCCAGGTAATGAAAAGTAAAGGCCAAGAGCCTTTTGCTTTAGATCCGTGACGTGTGTGTTCAGGTGCCTGTGGAAGGTGAAGTGATGTTCCTATGGAAACTGCTTTTCATTCCCTGGCTTCTGTCCGTTTTGGTGTGTGAATCTTAAATTTCTGTTGTGGCGTATGTAACTTCAGGGTTTAATCTTTAACAAGCAAAGAGAAATAGAGGTGGGGAAGGATATTTTCAAGAAGATGAAGTTGTGATCTTACTCCTGCCTTGGGGAACATCCTCCCCTTCTGCTGGGGAAACAGGCAACAGGGTGAGGTGTTGTCTTCAGAAAAACAATAGGGGGAAGTGCATCTGAAAGCAGCAGAAATCCTTGTGTTCATAAAATGGTCAGGTTGGTTTGATTCAGTAAAAACATTTTAAGAAATACTTAGGTCTGAGCTGAGCATGTGCTGATCTTTCTTTGTGACTCAAGACTTGCTTCTGGCTAGGAGCAGGGATAGGGCTTTTTGCCCAATTCTAAGATTTATTAAGACATATCCAGTAAGAGTGGAGTGATTTACATATTTCTGGAAACTGCAGTCTTCTTTCCTCTTAATATTTTTTTTAATTTTAATCCTCAAATCCCTCAATTTTTTTTTTGATCAGACACTTCTAAGCTGTTGAACAGGGTGGGAGGAAGAACCTCAGTTTGTAAAACTTCTCTTTTGGCTCCCAACCTGCACAAGATGGGAGGGTTTTTCCTCTGACTTCAAATGGAAATCTTTCCCTTGACCACAAACATGGAAAGGTGGTTGCTGCTGCTTTACAGCTTAAGAGTGAAGCATGCAGAAAGCATTAGGTGAAAGTGAACTATTTAATGAATCTGCTGGTCCTGCTTTGGTATGAATTCCCAAGAACTTGAATTATGAAAGATCATATTAAAAAGCCTTCAGGAGGTTTTTTTTCCCCCTCCACCAGAGCAGTTATGCAAGAAGCCTCTTGCTCTGTTGATGCAGATGTTCTGGAAATACCTTTATGTGGACAAAGCTGGGCAACAAACAACGCAAGGCTCGTAAACTGCTCTCTAATGGTATTTAACCAATGAGTAAACTGTTTGGGGTATTGAAAATCCCTAAATCAAGCAAGTGTTCAGAGGCACAGAAAAAAATCCTGAAAATGTCTGTTGCTGGAGAAAAGCAGCTGAGTGATTTTTTGTTGCTTTCAGATGATTTATATGCTGGAGGAGCAAAGCTTTTTGTTTGCTTTAAATTGCAGATGAGATCTGGTTTGTGCATAGTTCTCTTAACTATTCATCAGGAGATACTGAGCACTGGAGTTTGAACAAAAACCCCTGTTGTCAGGCTCGTAAAATTTATTTGGCTTTATTTATGCCTTTTAAAAACATTGGGAAACGAGGGGAAGATTTTAAGAGTGATATTGCATACTTAGGCATTTAAAAAAAATATGTTTATTACGCTGGAAATTTTTAATAACAAACAACAGAAGATGGATTTGAGGGAGGGAGGGCAATCAGGGAATCTGTCAGCAGAGCTGTTCCCAGGCATTCCAGAGTTATCTGTGTTCATCAAAGATCAATGTGAATGAAAATGATAATTGCACCTCTGTCTGCAAGGAACAGCTGTCCTTGCAGAGCCTGAGTGCAGGTATAAAATGCCAGTACTAACAAATCTCATCTGCTGTGTTTGCTACAATTCTTCACTATTTGGACTCAAAAAGGAGTTGGGCTGTGCTCAAACGCTGCTGATCAGGTGTTTGGATTGGGGTGTTTTTCTTGGATTTTGTAACTTTTCCCCCTCCTTAGAAGATGACTTAGCATTGCAGAGCTCCGTGAAGGATGATGGCATCCAGCCTGACAGGGTCCTGTACGTTTTACCAGCAGCTCTGTGGTTACTGGCTGCATTTAATCCCCACCAACTCTGTTCTTTCTCCCCCCTGCTCAACCAGGCATCTCCCTTCTTGGGCAGTTGTGTTTTTTTTCAAGCCTGGCTGCACATCAGCACACATGTCTGCATCACATCCACCATCTGAATGAATTTTGCCCTTGTAAGGACTAAAAAAGTGGCACCTTTTAAGGGCTCAGTGTAGCCACGAGTGGGGCTCAGGGTGTTTCTGTCCACCCTATAGCTGAACACTGAAACTATGTCATTTCCAGCTGTAAAAAAACCAGAGCAGGTCTGGTCTTGGATGGGCTGAAGCCTTGGGTTTTACTTTTTTTTTTTTTTTCCCTTCTCCCTCCTTTGTGGAATGAAAGTTTGGCTTTTGGAGCAGCTCTGCAACCACAGAGGAAAGGCACAGGGCTGCTGGCTGGGTGGTGTCCTGGCCCAGCCACACCGTTGTAGCTGATTTTGTGGGGGCTTCCAAGGCAGCAGTTCCACGCCTGACACACACCCTGCCCGTATTCCCAGCTCCAGAGCCAGTAACTTCAAAAACTCCCCTCGGTTTTTTGTGAACAACCAGTGTCTGCAGTGGAACAGGTCCCCCCCAGCTCAGCTTTGGTGGGGAAATGCACATTTTCATGGCAGGTTTCAGTTGTGAGGCGTTGGCAGGTGCTGTTCTCACGTATTTATTGCTGCCATCATTTGTGTTTCGAAGCGCACACCTGCTAAGAAGCACTTTCAGCACAGAGAAAGATTTCCACTGATAAATTAATAACTTCATTCCCCCCTCTGTGTCTACCAGAGTTTGCTAATTAAGATTCTCTCAGTGTGCTGGTTTGCCAAGCTGAGCTTCGAGCTGGTTCCATGGGCAAGAGTCATGTAGGGATGGCAGGGAAAAGAACTCAGAAAACTGTGTTTGAAGAGAATAGAAGGAAAATCGACATCCTGAAATACTTGGTCTTTCAGTCTAGTTCCAGTGCCCTGCATTAAAATGGGGAGTTGTTAAGTTGGCCTAAAGGATGCACTTTTTAAAAACCAAGCCTGGGTCCTAAAACTTCATCTGGTCCCGAAGAGGGTGACACTCCCTGCAAACTCCATTTCTTGGGTGATGTAATTACCACTTCTTTAACTGTTCAGCTTTTCAGGTTATGACATCTTTATGCTTGCTTTTTAAATACACATTCTAGACTTTTCCAGTGGTGTGTTGACTCGGGTCTGGCAGCAGCACCTTCAAAGCACATCATCACTTTTCCCCTTCCCGCTGCAAAGCTCGAGCGCTTTGATGCTCCTCCCAGTGCTGCTCCCGCCACCCGGGAGATGAGACCTGGAGGCTGGAGCAGGTACCTGAGGAGCTGCCTTGGGAAGCAGGAGGGTTTTCCATCGCCTCCCAGAACTCCCGGGCAGGGAAGGCGGAGCGGGCGCGCTGCGCTGCGGGGCCGGGCGATGGCAATGTCGGGCCGCCGTGGAGAGGGAGCGAGGGACAGTTCTCCTCTAGTCCCTTCTGAGTCATTCGGCCGAGAGGAAAGGTTGGGAACTGGTCCGTGGCAGAAGCAGAAGAAGAGGATGGGGAAAGGAAAAAAAAAATGGGTGCTGGAGCTGGGGAAGGAGTTTCTGCATCATTTGGGAAAGTGCAGCCGTGCTGGAAATACTGGGACAGAGACAAATGCTGCCGGTTGCCCAGTGAGATTTTTTCCACCGTGAGTCTGTTACCTGGAATATCTGAAATATGCTCATTTTCCAGTGCCTGGGCAGTTTTTACAGTATAAGTTTTAAGTACTGGAACATTCATAATTAAAGTATCGGGAGCATCCAGGAACTAGTTCACTTCTTTAACTATTATTTTAAAATGTAGGGAATAGTGTATGTTGTAAAAGGTGCATCCCACAAGAATTTGGAGTGGGCTCACTGGAGAGCAAATCCAGTGGGAAAAATAAGTGGTGTAATGCAAGGTAGTCCTTCTTTCTTCTACAAGACAGTCTCCTACATGGAAGAAACTCTTTCCTTTTGGTACTAAGTTTCTTTATTCCAAAAGGATGACATCTATTCTGTATGCACACACACACACACACCAGCTCACTGCCTCAAGGACTCGGCTTTTTCATTGTTTAAAAATAGGATTACTGTTTTGTTAATCTGATTATGAATCTCAACCATGTGGACCTGTCAAGTGGGCTCCTGATGGCTGGTCTGGGTGCTAATCTCACTGGAATGAGTGGGATGGGAACACGGAGAATGGGCACACACGATGTGCATCCTCTGAACATCTTGGAGAGCCCTCAGAATGATTCCTTATGCCGTCCTACATGGAATAGAAAACATGCTGGAAAAAAAAAAAGGTGTTTATGTTTGTACACAGTGTTATATGAGAAAAATACCGTGCCTTTAATATATAGTAGCCATAACATATAGTGTCAACTCTTTATTGAGACTAAGAGCTGCATTTAATAGGGGAAGGCACTTAAATGTGGTTGTGCAGTATGACCTTTCTCTGCCATCCAGATTAAAAACATATTTAGGCAGGTAACAGCAGGGTTATATTTCCACTGGAAGAACTAAGCCATTCTTTTCAAGTTTTCCCTTAACCTGCTTTTTTCCCTTTTTCTTTTTTTTTTTTTTTCCAGTAGTGGAAACAGCAACTGCTCTATGCAAGAACAGGGGAGGGGGCAGGAGCAGCAAAAGGGGCATTTGCCCACCTACCACTTTGGAATGTGAGTTCGCCACAATAAATGACATAAAGGGAGGCACTTGGATGTGCTGTGGGTGCCACCCTGGGACATCTCCAGTGCCTCCACTCCAGGTCAAATCCTGGCACCAGGAAAGCTCCATTTCCTTCTCTTGCCCCTTCCCTTCTCTGCTCACCCCCTGCAAGTGAAGATCTCCAGGACTGTAGCTGCACTGGAGGTGCAGGGAGGTGGGAACACGGCAAAGGAGAGCTTGGGGCTGAGGAGATCTAAAAGGGGAGTGTGCTGCTGTGCTTCATCATTTCCATGTGTGCTGAACTTGCACGGAGTTTTCAGTTCTGATGACTAACTTCTTTTTCTCCATGGGAAGAAGCCAACTGACAGCTCCTCAGCCCCAGCCCCAACCTTTCTCTTTTTTATTGCCTTTTAACCACGCTAGCTCTGCCTTTTCCTGTAATTCATGGGCCACAGTGGCTTTCCCTTGAATCAGGAGATTTTTTTACAGCTGATTTGGAGCACGCAGAGAGCAATCCCATTCCTGCTCATGGACTTGCCACATGTGCCTCTTGGAAAGGAGTGGCCTTGCTTTTTATTTCAGCTTGAGCATCCGTTGGTGTCCTGTATTTCAGGAGCTGATGATCAGGCTTGTGGGGAAGAGGGGAGAAACAGAGTTTGATGAAGAAGCTTTTCAAAGTGGACTAAAAGATCTACATGTGCAGAGTGGCACAGGCTGAAGATAACCCCAGACTTCTTGGAATGGGATCAGGGCACCGGTAGTTAGGAAAAACAGTGAAGCTTTGCAAACTCTGGGAAATAGAAAGGAATTACAGTGGTGGTTTGGGGGATAGGAGAGGTGGAATTTTCCCATATGGAAGGAATGGAAAGGACAGTCCAGCTGACCTTTGCCAAGCCATGGTGCTCCTGCCCTTCCCTGGCTTTACATATTGGCTGTACATATTTCAGTTTGAACTGTTCTTCATTTACCTCTCACCATTTCTTTTTTCTCTTTCCCTTCCCACAAACACACATCTCAATACCTCTGTGTTCTGCTTGTGGGTGACCGAAAGGAGACCTCCTGCTCTTTTTCCTTGTTCATTGCTTGTATTTCTTAGCCAATTTCTGTTTATGTTTAATTTTATTGTTGTTTAATACCATAAATTGCGGTGACACTTCCCTTCTCTCATTTGTTGCTCCAGACACCAAGAGTTCACCTTGGTATGAGGATTGCACCATAGCAAGACCAATAAACCCCAAACAAAAGCATTCTTGTCAATAAATTTTTTTCAACTTATGTCATCGAGTTGGTTAGATAAGCAGATTGTGTTATTACCTGCTAATCACTTGTGATACATGGATCATAAAAATATGTCATGTATGGCTTTCTTTGGCTTATTAATGTAGAGTATTAATTTCTTAAGGATTCCTCTTTTGCAACTGTTCTTGCTCAAAGGAGCAGGCTGCCGTTACCCCGAGACTTTCTGCTTCTCGGCCCGTAGTGGATGACATCATGACATAAATACAATTTAAAATGGCAACTGGAAATGCCGAAGCGGGCAGGAAATGGAAAAAACCCCACAATGATAAGCAGGAGGTCAGTGTCTTGTAGTTGGTGAGTTTCTTCTGTTAAGTCTGGAGGTTTTTTCCCCTGTGAAATGTGGAGGGTTTGGGGCTGCAGTGTTTGAAGCTGAAGCACTCTGTAGATGAAAGGCATGTGGAGAGTCAGAGTGGACAAAAGAAAATCTGCAGCCAATGAAGTCTTGGTTCTGTGGAGCAGTCACTGTAGCCTGTGGATGGAAACAGACTGACCTATTTCTGGTCTGTTTAATTAGCAAGGTGGGAAAAAACGGAGAGCCGTCTGTGCCGTCACCCCCTGGCACCAGAACACGTGCTGCACAAATGCACCAGTGCCAGGCAGACAGGGCTCAAGGCTGTTCCTCACTGCCTGCCTCCCCTCCAGCTCTGAGTGCGCTGTGGGGCAGGGACAGCAGGAACCCAACCTGGGGCAGGGTCCCCGTGTCCCAGTGCCTTCCCATCCTGGTCTGAAGGGCTGGAATCCCAGTCCGGGCTCCTGAGCCAGGGTTCTGCCCTGAGGTCTCAGAGCAGAGTGCTGGGGTGCCTGTGCTGGAGTTATGTCCCTGTTCCCAGATCTGAGCCTCGATGTTCCTTTAGCCTCCTGTCCCAGCCTCTTCATCTGGGCAGCTGGGCCGAGGTTCTGGTGTCCCAGTCCGGTCCCGGTACGGGATGCAGGGTCAGTGTCCCTTTTCCCCGTGTGAGATGCTTGGGCGAGGTGTCGGTCCCTGTCACGGAACCACGTTCCGGTTTGCACAGGAAGGGACCTTAAAGCTCATCCCACCCCGACACCCCCGGCCCGGCCACAGTCACCGTCCACTATCCCACGCTGCTCCCAGCCCCGTCAGCCCTGGCTCGCCGCACTTCCAGCCACGGGGCGGGACGTCCCGCGGTCCCGCTCCAGGGCGGTGCTTTGGCAGCCGCCTCCCGCCTCGGGGCCGCATNCCGCCCCGGCCCGCCGGCACAGAGCTTCCTCTTCGTGGGGGTCATGACGGCGCAGAAGTACCTGCGGAGCCGCGCCGTGGCCGCGCACCGGTGAGCGGGCGGGGATGGGCTTGATGGGGTGCGCTCGGCGGGGCTCGATCCGCTGGGGCTGCGCTGCGCTGGGCTGTGTTCGGCCGGGGATCGGGTAGGGGTGGGTAGGGTAGGCTTGGCTCGGTCCGGCTCTTTTGGCCACGTTCAGCTGAGCTGGGCTTGGCTCAGTTCGGTCCCGTTAAGCTGGAACTCGGCTCGGTTTGTCCACGCTCAGCTGAGCTGGGCTTGGCTCAGTTCGGTCCCATTCAGCCGGGTTTGGCTCAGTTCGGTCCCATTCAGCCGGGTTTGGCTCAGTTCGGTCCCATTCAGCCGGGTTTGGCTCAGTTCGGTCCCATTCAGCTGGACTCGGCACGGCTCGGTTCGGCCGGACTCGGCTCTCGGCACGGCCGGTCCCCCCCGCCCGGGATGCCCTTGCAGCCGGGATGTCCCCGGGGACCGCTCGTCCTTTCCCCAGGGCAGGTGTTTGCAGCCTCGGGCACGCTCAGCCCCCGCTGTTCCCGCACCATCCCGGGCACGGTGGGGCAGCCCTGGGGCGCTCTCCGGGCGAGGCGCGGGGTGAGCGAGGAGCAGTGCCCCGAGCGCTTCTCCGCTGCCCAGGCAGGTCCTCGGAGGTGCGAGGGGCTGAGTGAGTGGCGTTGCCAGGTACTGCCTGGCAGGTGGCCCCAGTGGCCTTGCTTGAGGGTCAGGATGCCACATCGGAGCGAGGGGGCACCGGCTGCCGGTCACTAGGGGGGACATGGGCGTCAAAGTGCCTCTCTCGGTGCGTCTGCCCTGGGCACGGCTGCGCCACGCTGGTGCAGTCCTTGGCTGCTGCTTCTGGAGAGAGCCGACAGCCTGATGGTAACTGTAGTAAAGTTTGGAGACCACTGTAACCCCCTGGGTAGGTAAGGAAAGACCACTGCACCAATTCAAAAGCATGTGCTTGGGAATGAGAGTCAGAAAAGGCATCTGGGAACAAAGAGTAAAGCCCACTTCTGCTCGCTGCCGCTGCTGGTGAGGCTGGACCAGGCAGTGAAACAGCTCGGATGAGGAAAATCAGCCTGGGTGAAACACTCCCAGCGTTGGGCTGGTGGAGCTAATGCAGGATCTGGGGTCTCAGAGCTCTGTGTGTTACCTGGGCACACCTGGTTTTAGAGCAGGGGCAATCTTTGTGCTTTGCGCTGTGAACTGCTCGCCACGGACCACGACGTGGTCTCCAGCTGTGGCCGGGTATGGCCGTGACTGCTGACAGGAATTCTGTCCAAAGCCTCGGCAGCACCGGGAGAATCATCTCCTCTGTGAGAGACGTGTCTGTGGCTTTGGTGAAACGCTCTGCTCTGCTGAAATATGCTGGAATATGCTTCTCGCTCCGGCGCCAGCGGGCAGAGCTGGGAGGCTGCGCGGGAAGGCTGCTGGGGAAATCGGAAAGAGTTAAGAGCGAAGATGTCAGCTCGGGTATAACCCCAGCCAGGAGCTCTGGGGAGGATCTTTAATAAAATGTCCCCTTTAGTCTTGTGCTGGAACAAAACCCTTCTCCGTCTCCTGCCTGCCCTGGCTGAAAAGTACTTGGCTCCATTGACCAGTGAGAACACGGTGGCAAAGCTGTGTGTGATGGACCATCTGCCCCTCTACCCCTGCCCAGCTCTGGTTTCAGGAAATCTCTCTTTCTGTCACCACCAAATGCAGTAAAATTGTTTAATTTGGGCAATCTGAGGCATGTTGTCCGCTAACGATGGTTTTAATGGAAACTTAATTCCTTCTTTCAGCAGTAGACCTGTAATTAAGTTACAGAGAGAGCATGATTGGTGCTTTGAAATGGGTGAAAGAATCTATTTCTTCAGGGTTAAGTTCTCTTCATCATCATGTGGGATGGAGCATTTTGGACTGGAAATCTCATGAGCTTTGTAATTTGCATGCAGAGAGGCAGGAGTTGTGTTGGAACATCACGTAACAGGTTTGCTGGCAGAAGAGTTTGTCTAGCATCCATCAGATTTTGCGTCAAGAATTCAAGAAAGGGAGATTTATCACGACATTGTCCAGAGATGGGTGTTATCTGGGGAGGAATTCACTTTGCTGGTGTGGGAAGGATTCTAATCGCTGCTTTTGCCCACCCTCGCTGAGCAGTCCCGTGCTGTGGCAGAGCTGGGTTTAACAGAGCCAGATCTGCAGCGTCTGCTCACACAAAACAAGGGCTGAAGATGCAATTTAACAAATTTAGCTAATAGATTCGGGCTCCTTCAGCCCCCAGAAGGAGATCTGAGTATCGCTTTTTACCGCACTGCTATTTTGGTTTAACCTCTAGAGATGATGTCTGCTCTTGGAAGGGACGGATAAAGAGCCTCTTAACCGTGTGGTGGGGCTAAATGCGTTTTTCTCACCTCCGTGGGTGAAAGAAATGAGCTAATGTCCCGGTGACAGGAAGACATCTTTGGGGGGAAGGTGGGGAGGGGGGGAAGAGGAAGACAAACCTGAAATCTTAAATGGCTTTTGATTGCCATGAAGTACTCAAGCAGACAATTGCTGGGATTACTGCACTGACAAAGCATCCTGGGGAGCTGAATCGCTGGCACGGCCGGTGAAATGGGAAGCTGCTCGCAAGGCATTCCCGGGGTGGCAGCGTGTGCGGAGCCTTGATACCGCGCTGAAAGGAATTAGGGATTCTGAGGCTGAATACCTCCAAATTGCTGTGGCTCAAAGGCCATTTACAGACACAGCTAAAAGGGGCCGGAGCGGAAAGCATTTGCTGATCCTTGCTGCTGTGAACCCAGATAGGGTCTAAAAGAGGGGAAGCAATCCACTTCCTGAGCATCAATCATGGGCAAAGTGACCACTGCAAGGCAGGACGGGCCTGCTGGATTTTCGGGGGCTGCCGGCTCTTTGAAACAGTCGCGCTTTTGTAGTCTGCGAGGCAGAGAATAAGCTTTAGATGTGCAGGTTCTGCAGGAGGGCTGGTCTGTAGCTTCAGCAGTTATTGCATCTGACAGCCGGGTTAGCGGAGCTTCCCTTCCAGGAGCCCGGTGAGGTGCGGCAGCAGGAGCTGCGGTGTCACATCAAAGGACAAGGAATAGTCAGGAAAAGAGCCGGGCAGGAAGGAGTTAAAGTATGGCTGGGGTTCAGGGAAAGTGCAACAATATGTGCTAATGGTTTTGCAGTTGAGGGGAGTTGTCCTAAAAGAGCTGCAGGAAGGAGAGGATGGGAATAAGCAGTCTCCCAGAAGATTTAAGTCTGCTGTCTCAGGAACAGAAATATCAGGCAGTTAACCCATTTTCTTTCTTTCTTTTTTTTTTTTTTTCCTTTTTGCGTAGCAACTAGATTTCCCGGGAAACGTGGCAGGGGAGTAGTGTGAATGCAGTTAATGGCGAGGTGTCCGGGGCTGGCCTGTGGCAGCTCCTCTGCACTCGCTTTGGGACGGTCCCCACAGCCACCTTCGATGCCACGGGGACCACGAGTGATGCCCGGGGCTGGCGCTGAGCCATCCCCTCTCCTGGGGCAGAATGATGCCCTTCCTTCTTCGCAGGCTCCGTTTCAAACGTGCTGCCGCACTGTTGGCTCATAGGAAACAACATGCGCTGGAATCTAAATACCTGAGTGCTTGAAAGAGCTTAAGTGAAAGGCAGCCAGAAGGATTTGGGGTCTAAAGGAGTTTGTATTATCTGTCTAAGCCTGCACTAGCTGCTGCAGAAGGGTAATACAAAACACATTGTGGTGCTGCTTTGAAACTCAGGGTCTGTGTGGAGGCTGTTGGTTGGCACTGGGGGATCGTGTGAAGTGACTTCGAAGGTTGGGACAGCACGGTACCTGGTTTACTTCATGGATGAATTTGTACCCCAGTATTGAAATAGTGAGAACTCAGCATGTCCTGCCCTTGTATCCTCCAGCGGGAACATGACTTACTTGGGCTTTCCAAGCAGTAACCTGGAATTTGCAAGGATGCTTTAAGGAACCCTGTGAAACAAGTACAGTGAGAGCAGCTGGCATGGATACATGGGAGATAAGGAGAAATAAAGTTACTTGCACACCCCACAATGACCACATGGCCCCAACCTCTGGGACACTTGGAGCTTGATCTTGGCCTGACACACTCCGTGTGCCTTCAGGTCGAGGTCTGTTTCTGTCCCTGCTTACACAAGGAAGGTGGGTGGGTCTCAATGGGCAGAAAGCTGACATCACTTTAAATTAGAAGAGTTTAATTCAAAGGGCTCCAAGAGCTGTGGAAGCTGCTTGGGTCCTCTGTCAAAGCTAAATGCCAGGCTGTCCTGCAAAAACCTGAACTGTTCCTCAAAGTCTGAGCTGTAAAGCAGATCCTAGTGACAAGGTCTTTTAAAACCCACCTAGAAATTTAAAACAACGGCGGTTTTGGTGACCTTTCACGATGGTCATCTGCAGTGCCACGTGCAGGAGCAGCGTGCTGGTTTCCATGCTTGGTTATTCTGACTGAGCTGTGGTTCATCACTTCCCTCGTAGCAAGCGTTACTGAAAGATGAGACCTCGAAGTTATGCAAAACAAGCCCTAATTCAACATGAAATTTAGCGACATCCAAGACATCCGTCTTTTATGTCTGTTATCTTGCTGAGTTCTTCACAAATTATGCTTTTCTTCAGCCTAATTATACAAGATGACTATTCCTCAAAACTTTAAATGATTTCTCTGATCTCCTGAAATGGAGGTTCCCGAGCTGCAGACAAAAACCAAATACATTTTTTGTCATAGTCTTCAGCTTGAGTCTCTACAAAGGAAGCACTGTCTGCAAAACACCACTGACTGTGCTTCTGCAGCGTCTGCAGAGCTGATAACAAGGCGAGGTAATGCAAATAAATAATAAATACTGGAAACCGAAGATAAAACGTTACAGATTTGTGCTCCTCCTGCTTCAAGCTACACTTTCTAAGCTCCTTTTTAAATGAAGAAATAACTTAGGGCAGCAGTTAATGACTAAAGTTGTGGATGCTTTTTAGAAAATAGTGGGGGTTTTTTTAGCACACTCGGTGTGCACAAGGGTTTCTGTATTTCATGAATACCTGTGCCAGCAGGATAAAACCTTTTCACCCAGTTTGCTTGAGATTTGCTCAGAGTAGGGTGGATGTAGGATATCCAGTGGGCAAAGCAAGTTGAGGGGTGGTGGAATTGTCTTGGTAGTCACCAACACTGAGGCATTACTGGACTAATGTCCCCTGAAGAAGCTTTCTTCTGTGGAAGCATTTCTGAGTTTGTTCCTGTTTGTCTAATTTTCACTTTGATTTCCTTGTCAGTGCAAGACTCTCCTTTGTTGGAGTTCTGTGCCTTGTGTGCTGAGAGAAACCAGGTCACAGACAGTTGTGCAGGTGTTTTACCTCCCGGGGAAGGTAACCGAGAGCCTTGCTGTCCTGATTCATGCACGTCCTCCTGGTCAGGCAGCAGATTCAGATTACACGGGGGAGATAAGGTTGGGATCTGTCAGAGCAGGTCAGTTGCTGGGTTTTTAAGTGACCAGTTCAGGACACATATCAGTTGTATTCAGAACCTGATATTTCTCTCTGGACAGAGCTGGAATGGCTTTAAGCTGACTGAAGCCACCAGCAATTGATCCCTGCAGTGGAGGTGTTCTCTGCAGGTGCAGATACTGGAGGCTGGTGGCAGAAATGTTGTTTCCACAGATCCTCTGAACAGCTGAGGGTGACAGGGCTGTGCGGGGAAGGAGGGCATCAAGTTTCAAAATGAACATTTTCCCTTGTTTCTTTATTATCAAACGTGCAATTCTTTTGCAGATACAACCTGCAAGTATTATTTTGGAGAAACCTTGCCCAGGAAAGTGATGTCAGTGGACACTGGTGGGGCCACAGAGATGGGGAGGTGTTGAGACAAGAGTTCGGTGCTAAGGAGCTGAAGGGCTCAGGTTGCTGCCTATAACCTGAGAGCAGACACTGAGCTGGAGTGGAGGTGGGAGGACAGGCATGAAATGTAGGTGTTAACACACTGATCTCCAGAATCGCTGGTGACTGAGCCAGATCAGATTCTTTCCCAGCGTCGGATAAAAAGTTAAAAGTAGCTTTGATCAGAATTCGTCCCTTCGTTTGCTGGTTCTGCTGATAACTGGGGTCGGAAAAATGTACTTACAGTTCATCTTACTGTCTGTGGTTTGGCTTCTTTGGCCGAGTGCAACATCATGTTTCCTTCTCTCCCCAAAAAAGGGCTGCAGCGAGCTGTGGCTCAGACGTGAGGAGCAGCCCGTGGTGACTCCATTGTTTCAGCCTGTGCTTGCTCTGACACAGACACTTGGGCCATTTTTCCATGTGGGGATGTGTTTTGCCCGTTTGGCTCCGAACAAACGCTCAAAGCCGCAGTCACAAATAACACGTCGAGTTGTCTCATCCTCGAAATTGTGTTGTTGCAGGAAGTGAACAAAGGCTTAGTCAAGCTGTGCTGGGGCTTGGTGGATGTGGTCGGTGTGAGATCCCAGGGCTGAAGTAACGTTTTGGTGCCGGCCCAGGTCGCACACTGATCCCTGGGCTGTGGTTGTTGTTGGGACATGGTCTTGCTGTCTGTGTTGTGCTCCTCATCTGTGCAGCAACAGTCCTGTAGTTCGCTCCTGCTTTAATGTGAAACTTAAATATGGTCCCAAAGGAAGGGCTAAAAGTGGCTTTGAGATGAGGGGTTTAGTGCAGTAAGAAGGCTGGGAGTCAAACATGCCGGGGTTTATGGAGGGTTGTGCATTTTGTTCCTTCTCCATTGAACAGGAATTCTCTTGACAGCACTTGGTGGGTCATGGGGTGAGGATACCTAGTTGGAGAGCAGGGAGGACATTGAAACTGGGAACCAGCAGAAGGAGTGGTGGTGTAAAAAACCCCAAAATATCATAGTTGAAGACCAATCCTCATGAGTCCAGGAAGGAGCTAAAGCTTGGAGTGATAGAAGGCACCTTGTGTTGTCCATCGTTTGTAGTCATTACAAGGGCAGATCTTTCAGGATTTAGAAAACAAGTCTGAAAATCCATTGTTTGCTTTTGAATAAAAAAGTTAATAAACAGAAATTTCCATAAGACTTTAGCTACTAACTCTGCCCAAAGCTGCACTGGGAACTGGTTGCAGATGATGAGATTCCTCAGTAGCTTCTTCCGCATTTTCTTTTTGTGAGATTAAAATTCAAGCGCATCAAGTCCCTTTAGTGAGGAGGTTTCTTAAACTTAGATTGGGATTTGACATGGGAAGAGCTGTATGGGATGATTTGTATGTGGAGCGTGGGTGTCAGAAAATAAACAACGGACTTCCTTAATAATTAGGGAAAGTTCAAGACGTGATCATTTCACATTTTAAAACAGGCAGTTTGAAATATCCTCCTTTAACAGGATATGACTTAAAACCACTAATACTGTGCATTAATTGCTTCACTGATGATTAAAGGTCTCATCACCTCTGTTGGGAAGGCAACAGAACGTTTCTGTTTGCTTTGCTCTGTGCTCTTTGGGAAACTGGGATCTAAACTTTTCCTGTGAAACTCTACCCATGGCACTAAGAAATCCAGAAGACAAAGCTTTTAAAGTAATTGGGTGATATTCATTACACACAGTTGAATTAATGTGAAGCTGTTAAGGTGTCAAAGTTGATGTTTACATAAGTCTAATTAAATACCTTTGCATTTCCCGGTGGAACTTAAGGAATATGTACTTCTTCTGAAACAGCTTTGCATCTCAGAATTTGTAAAATAGGTAATTCTGGAGGTTTCAAGGTTTCAAGTTTTAGATGGTGTGCTGCCCAAAATTCGCTCAGATTTTGGCAAGAAATATGTGCTGAGAGGCATCTCTGGTCAGAGGGATAGTGATGCATTGAGGAAATACTGTGTCCTGTACCTTGAAAGTGTTTTTGCAGTCAGCTTTAGGTTATATTCTGAGCATAGTCACCAAATACAATTATAAAATATTCCCCCCTATACAAAAAGGGGCAAAACTTGGTTGTTTTACCGATGAAAATAGTTTTCTGATTTTGGCAGGGATATGTGGTCTCTGCTTTATTCCCCCAGGTAGAATCTCAGAAAATGGTGCCGAGAGCCTGAAATTAATAATTTTTAGGGCAAGGCTGTAACAGTTACGTGACTGAAAATCCTCCCTGGAGGAGGCTGCGTTCTGCCTTGAGGAATCATCCTCCAGCTCTTCCTGAGGCACAAGTGACCCAGTTTGCCCACGCAGATGGCTTGGATTTGGCAGAGGAGCATGGAAGGTGTGGAGCAGATGTCTCTGTGCTGCTTCTCACGGAAGAAGCTCCTTTTCTTTGGCATTCCTCTCCACTGGAATGAAGTTTTTGGAAAGCTGCTGGAGGTGCAGGTGTTGGTAGCACCGGATTACTGTGGGAATTACAAGACTTACAGGCGTCTCTTAGGAGTTTGCTGGTGTGGACAAACCCACTTGATGGTTTGCTGCTCCAGCAGCTGGGGAAGCTGCTGTTTGGTTGGTTTCCCACGGGATCCTGATTCCTTACAAGTTCATGGGAATTTACTCTCTGGAAGTCAGTACTTCTGAGTGCACGTTTGAGCTTTTGGAGAGTCTTAGGGGGAATGGAAGGTGGATATTATGCTGATTGCAGGGAAGTTTTGGAAGCATGAAGTCCAGTTGTGTGTCAGTTGTTTGCCCGTACTTGCTCCCCTCTGTTTTGTCACCAGTAGCTGTTAGTCCAAAACTGAGTGTGCTTAAATCCTGCCTGCCACTCGTGAACTGCTACTATGAAATAACATTTTTCTAGCACACAGAGGTGCAAAAATGGTATTCAGATCCTAGTAATACCAGAATTTTTTGTGTGTTGTACCAGTTGCTGTGTGTGCCATGTGAATGTCCTCATTTGTGTGGTAAAAAATAACCTTTCAAAGCGCTTAAAAAGAAAATTTGTCAAGCAGATGAGATGTAGTGTCTGGTAGCACTCTCTGCCTGCCCTGGTTTGCATTCTTAATTAGTCCTTCTTGTCTTTTTTTCAATCTAGAACATGGTCCAAAACCATTCCTGGCAAGGTTGAATTCTTCTCCAGCGAGGGTTCAGACACCTCTATTCCCATCCCCATCGTGCCGCTTCCAGGCGTCGATGACTCTTACCCACCCCAGAAGAAATCCTTCATGATGCTCAAATACATGCATGACCACTACTTGGACAAATACGAATGGTTTATGAGAGCTGACGACGACGTTTACATCAAAGGGGACAAACTGGAGAACTTCCTCAGGAGCCTCAACAGCAGCGAGCCCCTCTTCCTCGGGCAGACCGGGCTCGGCACCACGGAGGAGATGGGGAAGCTGGCGCTGGAACCGGGCGAGAACTTCTGCATGGGAGGGCCAGGAGTGATCATGAGCCGGGAGGTGCTGCGGAGGATGGTGCCCCACATTGGCGAGTGCCTGCGAGAGATGTACACGACCCACGAGGACGTGGAAGTGGGGAGATGCGTGCGGAGGTTCGCGGGAGTGCAGTGCGTGTGGTCCTACGAGGTAAGGGATGAGGGGGTGGAGGATGAGGGGTGGAATCCGGGAGAGGGTGGGAGAGGCTGCAGCAGGGGGTTGATGTTTACACAGCAGTTCCTCCAGCTCTCACCTCCCTTTTCAACTTGACCGTCCAATTATACAGTTTTTACACCTTTTGTTTCCTGTGTCGCCCTTGGAAAGACCTCCGGAAATATGGAAGTGCAGCGGTAAGGGAAACAGAGTTGGACATGAGGCACATTGGAGTCAGGGGAGGAACATTCATCATTCGTAACAGATATGTTAATTCAGACAGAAAGGGAATAAGCTTAAATCAAAATGGCCACGAGTGCCTGCAGTCCTGAGTGCCCAAACCTCTTTTATCTTCCTTAGCTGGGTACGTCACGGTGTCAGCGTGGAAAATGGATGATGCAATTACTGTGTTTCTTACTGCAGTTGAAATGTGTGAGGCTGACAGATGTTTGCCCTGACAGTGACAGTTTTTTCCCCGATCTAGAGATGTCTCATGGTGCACTGTCACCCTGCAGGCTGAGCTGCCTCCTGGGCAGCCCAAATCCGCTGCTGCTCAGGGCACTCGCTGGCAGCCCCATCCTGCTTGGCAGGTCCTTGACGTCAGCAGAGACAAACCACCGCCTACGCCAAAAGTCATGGTCTGCCCACACTGATGTGGCTCCAAATTTAGTATTTTGGGGAAAAAACCCCCCACCAGCCTGCTTGTAGTAGAATTTCTTGCTGCTGTTTGCTGGGGGCTGGCAGCTCCTCTCTGGGGCAAGGGGGCTTCTCCTGCCCGGCTTTGTTGGGCTCTTTGAAGATAGTCCTGAGTGTTTGCAGGCTGGTTGAAAACACCTTCTGGGCTTGAGCTACAGTTCAAATGCCAGTGGATCTATCTTAGAAATAAGGAAGAAGTTGAAAGCAGAAGAGAGGGTGAACAGTTTTTGTAGACAGACATTTATGACTTGACGCAACTACCGCTTTGTCCTTTTATGAGATGTGGTGAAGGGGGGAGGATTCTTCTGATTGTGTGACAGGAGCTGTGGTCACAGATGATGCCAGAAATTGCTGCTGGGCTGCTCTTTCACTGGCAAAGACTCGTGTTCAACTTTTAACGCTGAATTTCTGCCCCCAAAAGCTTCGTTTCAGTTCACAGTTCAGCAGTGGAAAAGCCTCAGAGAAAGGGGGAGGAGGTTTCCAGCCGTAGTAATTCATTCATATCTTTTGTGCCTAACGATTTTCTGGACTAACAGTGCCTCTCCACATTCTCTGCTTTCAGACCTGGAACTAGTTTATGTATTGCCAGCATTGCGGTTAGAATTTTGTAAGGAGTCAGTGACTTTTCCCACAGTTTTTAGCAGCATAAAATGTTTATTCCAGACATTCAGAGTTGAAATGAATTCTGCTGTGAATGCCATGTGGTGTTTGATAAGTTAGTGAAGGTTAGCATTTTGGTCCTACTGGAACTGGCAAAGGGCTCTTAAGCTGAGTGTGGTCAAATTTTGGGTTGAAGTAGCTCCTGACAGCACAGGGCTGCACTAGGAACGCTGTCTGACAGAAATAGATGGGGCTTTTCTCAGAATCACTTTTGTCTGATCAGCTTCTGTTAAATTATCCCTGGTGCTGGATTCTCCCAAGTGCCGTAAATTACTTAAAATTGGTTTGTGTGAAGTGTATAAACTGTGAGGTGTTCAGGAGTAACCCGTGGATGTGAGATGTTAAGGTTCAGCTGTTTGGGAGAGAGGGAGGAGTTTCAATGATGAAAGTCTGCAAGTAGCTCCACTCTCATTTAGTTGTGGCTTTTCAATTTAAAAACCTGTCATCTTTGGGGTTTTTTTATTTTGATGTGGTCCTCTCATTGCCCAGACAACTAGATGAAACGTGCCTGGTATTTTATTTCAGATAAAGCAATAGCTTGGTGAAGTAACACAGCTGTCCTAACAGTGTCCTAACAGCTGTGTTAGGAAAGCCGGGTGTAAAAGTGACGTTTTCCATGTCTTGTATGTTCATGGACATCAAGTAACAGGCCACTGTAAGTGAAGTGCAAAGCCTCGGGTTTCAGTGAGCTCCTGATGGAGCAGAGGGTTTATCTGTGCCTGCTCTGCTGGGGCACAGCCACTGCCTTCCTCACGATTCCCGTGGAAAGGGAAGCTGAGACAACCCAAGGCTCAGCCAAAGAAGTGGCATTACCCTCAGAAAACCCAAACCTTAAACTTCTTCTTTGCAGCCTGCACTTCCCATTCTGGAGGGGCTCAAGTGGAAGCCCAAAGGAGGAGCTCAGGTCTCTGCAGTCACCCCCAGCTCGCTGTTTGCAGTCCTGAGCCTCTCAGATGTGGGATGCCCTGCCGGACCTCGCCACGGGTGGCTTTTTCCCTGCTCTGTTCTGGGGGTGGGCTCTCTGCCCAGAATCATTTTACTCATCTCCATGACTGTCACTGCCCCCTTTCTCTGGTTTTAGGATCCCACAATGTCTTCACTGTGCTGCTCATCTTCCCTGGCCCTGGCTCTGGTGTTGTGCCCAAACGCATCACCAGCCCTGGCTCTGTGTGTTTTTTCTGCTCGCAGCAGTCTGCCTCAAAACCCTTTTTTTTTTTTTCCCCTTCCTGTGTTTCTGTCACTTCTCTGCTCTCCGTGGTGCCTCTTAGACCACTTCATTAGTGGCACCCGTTTCAAGACTTGCAAAGATTTGTTCACCCTCTTCCTGCCGTCGGGAGCTTTTCAGCGAATACAGTGGAGGAATTGACACCACGATTCTTTGGACTTCCTGTGTCGTCTCACCCCAGAAAAGAGGCAGCAAGAGCCTGTGCAAGCTTGAGAACTGAAGCTCCCGGGGCTCTGGGGGGCTCATCTGACCCACCCAGGCTGCTGCCTCAGGAGCAGTTTGCAGCCCAGGATGGGTTTTAGGCTCCTGTGACCAGGCTCGTGGCTGTTGCCTTATTTGACAATTTGACACAGGTCAGGTGAGTCACAGATGAGACATGCCTCTTCAATGTAAGTTCTTTAGGGCAAGGATTATCATCGTTGTAAAAACAAAACTGAGGCTGTCGCTGCTGTTTGACAAAAACGGCTCTAAAACTCGGCTTTCTGTAGGGTGGAGCAGCCAAGGCCAGAGGTTTTGTGCAGCAAAGCGGAAGAAAAGAGTCATGAAAAAAATGGAGCTGTGAAATCTCAGAAGTTTATAGATGGGGGAGCTTGAGAATGTATGAAAAAATACAGTGTGGTTATTGCTCTTGAAGAGGACCAAAGGCTTGTGAATGTGCTCGGGGGTGATTCTGCATTTCTGGTGAGACACACTGCTGAGTGTTTTTCTCAGAAAAAGTTTACACACTTAAGTCTCCTTACTTTTTAGTTTCACCAGGAGTTCTTCCAGTTCATCCTGTGTGGATCAGAGAGACGTGGAAGTTTTGTTTTCTCCAGTGATGCCATGTGTGGCCCTGGCAGTTCAGCCTGAGAAGTTGTTTCACTTTTGAAGACAAACTCTCTCATTTGTGATATAAACTCTCTCAGTGTTTTGGTGATCTCCGTTTTCATTTTGAGTCTGATGTTTCCTCTAAAAGCAGTTTTGCAGGAAAGCCATCACTGTGCAGCTTGGTGTGGTTTCAGCCTTGCTTCAGAGCTGTTGCTGAGCATTGTTCTGGTTTGTGTTTAATATCTTCGCAGCTTTAATCCAAGCTCTTGGTAGCTGCTAGAGGTCAAGGCAGTGCTGATATTTACCCCATTAATTTCTTCACTAATAAAGCCCTTCCAACACACGCTGCTTTTAGGTGACACTGCTTTGTGTCCTGGAGTGCAGTAGAAAGAGCTGGATCCAAGGGAACAGCCTGTTCTACCTCCAGCTGCTGGTGCAAATGCCCAGATGTTTTCTCTCTTTTTCCTTCTGACTGAAATTGTGCAAGAAATTAGGTAAGAAGTGTGTCTGTGCAGAGCAGGCAGCGCTTTCCTCCAGACTGCAGCAAGGACTTTCAAATGTCCTGAAATGAGACAGGATTTTTATAACATACATGGGAAAAAGGTAAAACAAAGGCAGTGATCACGTCAGGAAATGTAAAGAAGAGCAGGTCCAACCTTTTGGGAGTTGGTGAGGGAAAAAGTAGGGCAGTGGTGACCAGGGGGGGCGAGGGGCTTCTGGGAGGAGGGGGGTTTGAATTAATGTTTTGTGTGGTCTTTCATCTGGAGTAATTGAAGATAATTGCTACTCTGAAATTCACTGAAGTTAGCAAAGCCCTTAAAGTGCACATTATAGCTGCCAAGTGCATTGGCAGTGCCAGAACGTACCCTTTCTCCCGTGGACTCCCCCATGGGCAAAACTGAAGTTTAGGGTTTTCTGTAAGACAGCCAGAAGTCAAGGAAAGATTAAAGTCCTGCAGTGATTGATCAGGTCTGAAAGACTGGGGAGAGGTGCAGCTGTTCACAACTCAGTTCCTTTGCCTTATGCTCTGAGAAAACCTCCCTTCGTTAACAAAAGTAAATTAATCCTGTTGTAGGAGACCCGACGAGTGACCCACGGTGTGCAGTGACTGCTGCAGCAGAGCTGTGCATCCTGGAGCAGGGCAGGATGGGTGCTCTGAACCACCTCACTTCTCTGCAGAGTGTCAGGGCAGTGGGGCTGGACTCTGATATTTGCTCACTCTGGGTCTTCCAACCCTTTCCTTGGACTCCAGAAAGCCAGAGTAAGATTTGACTTAATCTTTGTGGTGGCAGCATCCAGCAGCGCTTCTGAAATCAGATGCAAATACATGTGCATTGTCCTGGCTTCAAAGCTTGTCCTTGTTGCTGAAGTCAGGCCATAGGAACTTGGCACCCCCTGACAGCACAGATACCGTATCTCCCCGTGGGTGCAGCCATGGCATCTCCTCACTCGAGAAATCTGCAACACAGATCATGTGGGAGGGTGGGAGGGAGGGAGGATACAAGTGGGCCCAGAGTTTCAGGGTGTTTGTAAATGTTTGTAAATCATATAAATCATCTTTCCTGTCTTTTTGGCTTCAGATTAAGTTGTAGGTGGGTGGCCGTGTATTCTGGGGGTGGATGGAGATTGAGCTGCCTGAAGGTAATGAGGAATGGCATTTTGTCAGAGGACAGACAGGTAAGACTAGAGAAGAGCATTATCTGGGCAGGGGAGGTGATGTGTGGGGCTCAGTGTGAGGCTGAAATACATGAGTGATGTGACAGGGAGTCACTGTGAGGACAGTGGGGGAGGCAGCGTGGTGTGACCACTGTGGTCTAATTTTAGTGTTTGCTGAGGAGGAGGGCAGAGAGGTCAAAAGAGAGAGTAAAGGCTGCAGGCTGGGCTCGTGGAACCAAAGTGTGGGTTAGGAGTGTTTGGAATAGGAGACTGATTGTGGGTCTGCACCCAGGGCCTGACCTGGCTCTTTTACTTCAGAAAATAGTTGAGTGTTTGTGAACCAGGTATTCCAGAGAGGAAAAACTTGACTTCACTAAATTATTTCGTGGTGACGTCTGAACTCAGGTGGATAAAGGTTTCTTCTGTGTTGGCAGTCACCAGGAGAAGGTGCTTTAACAAAGCTCGAGTCTGGATCTCACTGAATTTTTTTGCTGGCCATCTTTTTAAGAGAGGAAGGCTGTGTGATTTGTGCTTACACATTGATGCCTCTCCAGGCTACAGAGTCTGTTTGGGGCTGACCTAGTTTTTGTGAGCACATGGTTAATCTGTCCTTAGTTAGCTGGATGACTTGACCTAATGCCTAAGCTGAGGGTTGCTGAAATGAGGACTTTGGTGTCGTGCAGGCTCTTAGGAAGCTTCAGCCATGAATCCAGCAAACAGAAGAATTGCTTTTTCCCCATTATTGTTGTGTTGGAGTGCAGTGGTTTGGTTATAAATTAGGATCAGCGCAGCCTGTTGAGTTGAGAGAGCCATCAGGATTAGTTGTTATCTTGAGGACAAGTCAGGAAAGGCTAATCCTTCATTGCATGACAGGACAAAGAACTCTAATAAAATAGCTCATCATCCCAGTTTCTTAATTAAGGCACTCAGAAGATAGTTGAGGATTTGAGTTTGTTCTGTTGAGCAGCAGTGGGGATAGGCAGAGAGAGGCAAGTCTGAGACTAAAAGCTTTCTATTGTATTTTTTTTTCTTTTGAACGGATGGGAAAGCCATCCCACAGGGTGGATTCTTACTTCGCAGCATGCTGGGGCTGTGGGACTTCAAGGAAACAACACAGAGCTGCACTGGCTCTTGTAGGAGAGTCCCACCTGACTGTAGACCTTGGAAGGACACTGTTAAATTCCACATCTAATCAATATCAATCCCTTTGCAGTCAGTAATCTCCCATGTGACCAAACTTTGAGTTGGCAAGTTTCTATTCCATTTTATTTAGTGTTTATTTCTGTGCATAGAAGACAAGGGTGGGGCAATAAACCACTTCATGGTTTCTATATAAACAGAATCTCTGTAAATGTCATCCATGAATAGACAGTAAAAACATAAATTTTAAAAAGGGGACGTAAAGTAGAATGTTGTCAGCTGGGGCTCTCAGTATGGGAGTTTTTAGCTGATCTGTATGGAGAAGGTAATTATGACCTGGATGTTTGGGGGAGGGTGGTTAATTGTGTTCATTTGGAGAGAATATTTCCATTTCTCCCTTCAATCTATTAAAGCCGAGTTCTGTGAGCGGCTGAAAGCAGCAGCAGCATGGAGGTGTCAGAGCCTGTAGGCACAGGAGAGAAAAGCCAGACTTGTTTCGTGATGGGAAATAGAAATGAAGTGCTGATGTGGGGAAGGGGCTGAATATAAACTGAGCCGAGGTCACCAAGGGGATGGTAGGAACACACAGCTCGAATGCCTTCAGTGCAGGCTGTATTATACTTGGAGTGTGGTGTTTTGAGAAATACTTGGATTTTTTTTCAATAAAAACATTTGGATTGTTTCAGAGTAGAAGCAAAAGTTGGATTTTGTAAATGGATGGATATGGTGGGCTTTGATGTAATATCTACTTAAATACCCCAACCACATTTAGTGTAAAACATCATTTGCTTTTGAACTTTCAATGAATGAACACAGATAATTATCCAGAGTGGGTTTGGACTGGTTATAGTCACAGTGGCATGAAGCATTAACCTGATTTGAAGGTTTGTCTTAATGCTTTTGGAGAAAATAGTTCCTCTAAGGTTCGCTCTGTCCTGAGACAGCACCGAGAGCTGGGCTGACAGTACACCTGGGCAGTGTCTGGGGTTGTATTTCTGATCTGTACCATCACCTTTTGCCAGTTCACACTGTGAGCAGTCACTGCTCTGCTGCAGGGATTGATATGAAAAGAGCTGTTAACCCCAGGTGACTCCTCACCGCAGCCCAGGAGCTGCCAGTTCACCTCTTGCTTCTCCTGAAGTCGCTGTCCTTGATGGACTTTGTGGTCCCTGGTGCTGACAAGGCACAAGGTGACATTTGGAGTGCTGCCATGTTCCTTTTCTTTCAGCTGACACCTGCAAGTACGAGTGAGAACGGCACATCTGGAGTCTTCCCGTGCTTTGTACCCGAGTACAGAAGGGTTCTCCCACTTTTTTTAGGCTGTGGTGGGAGAACCAAAGGTTCATGGCCGGAGAGGGAAGATGGAAGATGACCACCTGCAGCAGGCAGGTAGCAGTTTAACCCAGGGCTGTGTCTGATTGCCCTGTGGATGGTGTGAGTCCCTAATCTGAGTGCACAGAGGATTAATTACCCTGTATTTGTCTAACCTCGTTTCCTGTAGGTGCCTCCCAGCTGAAGAGCTGCTGCTTTGTATTCCGAAAGCATCTGATTTGAAGCAGAGAACTGGATTCTGCTTTGCTGGGTTGTTACACCATCTTAATTGATCTTTAAAATGCTTAAAACATTTTCGCACTAATTTCCTGTGTTAAAAGCTTATCTGGACTCCCAGTGGTGTGAACTTCCATGGTTATCAGCTGGAGACCTTAAAATCTTGCCAGAAATCCCAATTGCCTGAAGGGTGGGGATTATCTTCCTGCATGCCCAGACCCAAACGACCTTTATGTGTCACAAAGAAGTTGGGAACTTAATTGGAAGAGTTTGGGGAACTAACGGGTTTTGTTTTCTTAAATCCTGAAGTTTCAGCTGAAAGTGAATTTGGGAGCCCTTGCAAAACTGAAAGCGGAGTTCTGATTATTTCTAGTTAGTTTCTTACATAAAAGTACATTTCTATCTCGGTCCTCAGTGAAAGCAAGTTAGTGTCAGTGTTTTTTGAGATGTTTTGAGCCAGTTAAAAGTGATGCTGCAGTAATGAAACAAAAGTAAAAATTGTGACAGATTTTTCTCAGAGGCATTCTCAAGAACCAATTGAACTTGATGTCTGTTACTTGCAGCTTGTGTGGTAATGGTGACTTAAGGGAAAAAATCAAAGTCTGCATATAATTTATATTGCTATTAGAGCCCCGAGCTATTAGGAACCGTTTTATTTTAAGACTTGTTACAGAAGCTGTCCAATTATTCATATATCCTTTGTCCACACTGCAGTGTTGTGCCCTGATGTGAAATATTGCTGATCAGAGAAGAGCCGCTACAGCAAACTCCCTTCTCCTGGGGAGCACCCCAGCGGGTTTTCTGCTTCGTGGGAAGCTTTGCAGCCTCTGTGATGGTGTTTTACATGTGGTGCTGGCAGGGACTCACTCCCAGGGCTGCAGCTGCAGCTGAAAGTTCAGTGATGAACTTCCATTCTTGCTGATCTGATGTCCTGGGAGCATATCTGGGACAGGGCAAACCGCTTCCTTTACGGTCTGTGCTGGTTTGTAGCTGAGATCACCCGTCGGTGCAGGATGGGAGCCCTAAATGTTGATGCAGAGCTGTGAGATGAGGCTCCTGGAGCCAGTGCTTTATAGTCATCAGCTTCCAAAGAGGTTTAGGAGAAGGCACATGCCCTTGTGTAATGAAGAGCACACAGGTAAGGTCATGCCCACTGAATCTGAAGTTCCATCCAAGTCTCTGGGTTTAATCCTTCCTACTGAATGGCTTTAGGGAGCTCCAGCTGAGTGCTGTATTTTTGTTCTTGGAAACAGTCTTCAGAAGCATCCGGTACTCTTTGTGGATTAAGCAGAGGTTCTTAGACAGAGGCCAGGATTAGCAGTGAAATAAATGGGAACCCATCGTTTGGGCTCAGCCAGCAGTTCATTAGAAAGCAGGAAAGGGCAGGAAAAAGCTGCTTGTAGCTCCAGAAGCACCACTGTCACCTCCTCCCAGCTGCAAAGCAAAGCATGTTAACAGAAAAATAAAGAGGGACGTTGTGTGAAAGCTCCTCTACCTCAGGGTTGCCCGTCTTTTCTGAGCGGGCAGCCAGTGTTTGGGTGCTGTGTCCTTGCCCACTGTGCCCGTGGCCCTGCTCACTCCGTGTGCCTTCTGAAAGGCAGCCACAAGTTGGCTCATGAAAACTTGCTGCCTGCCCTTGTCCATGGTTGCCACTTCACATTGGTGCAGCTGGTTCGAGAAGTGCTCTGGGAACAGCAGCGGGGCATTAATGAAGGTGCCTCTGCTCATGGGCCTTCAATGGGTGTAATTACTTGGCAGGAACTTCTTTAAACCTTATTTGAATTAAAGCTACATGTTGTGGCTGGTTATGTCACCCCGGTATTAGTGAGGAATGCAGGAGAGAGTGCTAGTTTGCATTAACTCAGCTGCCTTAATCCTTTGTAACCATACTTAGAGTATTTATTATGTGTTACTGTCTTACAGAGAGAGAAAACAGTTGCCCAAGGACAGCAGAGTTCACTCCTCGGCATCTCTGCATAAGGGCAATGTTCCCTGTCCTCAAGAAGGACAAATAAGTTCTTAGTAGTTGGATGTGGAGAATTGGTGTTAAGTGTAATTCTGCGTAGATATTCAGTGGGGAACTCTCTGTGTCTTAGGTCCGAGATTTTTATACAACTTTTTTCCTACAGTCCCCCTTAATATGTGGGTGCAGAGTGGCTTAAACGCCTGATCCACTTTTTGTAATGGTTTCCTGCAGTCTTCAGACCTGATGCCTCACTGAAACCAGTCCTGTCCAGCATGAGTTAATCCAGAACATGCACCTCTTGCAGTCGTTGTCCAGGTCAACAAAAATATCATGCCCTTGCATGTGTGTCTTTGCTCTCCTGACAAAGGAGAAATTTGCTTAACCTTATCACAGATGATTTATCAAGAAACCTTACTCTCACCTTATCTCACCTTATTTGTTTAACCTTATCACAGATAATAAACTGGCATACTTGTTTTTATATCCTTCTCCTATTAAAGACACTTCCTGACATCTTTGGCCAAGGGGAACTTTATTTTAAAAAAAAAAAAAAGCAAACAACCAACAGCAGTGACACAATAGCAGATTTAATCTTCATAAAGCAGCCGGGCTTTTGCTTCCTTGGGAATTTTTGCCAACTGTGGCTTTTCCAAGTGTTGGACAGAGCAATTTTTCTTTGACTTTTTCAAATAATATTCCCCCACCTCCTTCTCTGACTCCCTGGAGTTGAAATTTGCACTGTAGTCACTGCAAGAGCCTTTTGCAGTTGCACTTGTCTTGGTTTTTTGTTTATTTGTTTTTTGTTTTTAACTGGACCCAACTGGAAGCTTATCATTATTCCTGTGGAATAATGTGTTTGGCTGAATTCTGAGGTTTGCTGGTGGTACTATTGCTGCTGCGTGTGCTTGTCCTGAGGAGAAACCGTCCACGTGGTTTCTTATCTTTTCTAGGCCAAAAATAACACCGTGACTCCTGCAGCCTTAAAGAATTAGCCTAATTTCAGAGCTGGAAACTCGGGTGAAGATGAAAAGTGTATGTCAAAATATATAAAATAGCAGCTGGGTGCTTAAGCGTTGGGATGAAAAGCCTTTGTCTGGAGCTTTGGGTGATGGATCAGAAATACTCTGTGATACTCTTTTGCACGGGGAAGTCTCTGCTGAATTTCAGGTTGGCTCACATTTAAATCGAGCCGTGCACTTTTGGTACGGGGCCTGCAGGCAGGGAAGATGGAAGGTGAGGGTAAAGTCATCCTCCTCGTGGCTGTAGAGTGGCTCCTGCAGGTCCCTGCCGTGGCCCTGCGTTTCTCCAGCCCTCGGCGTCCTCCTTGTGCCATCTGCCCTCGTGGTTCCCGGTGCAGGGGAAGTGTGAAATGTGTAACCCCGTTTATTCTGGGAGGTGGTCGGGGCCGTCTCCTGTACAGAAAATGCCTTGTTTCTGTTCAGCCAGCACAAAGGCTCTTTTATAGCAGCTTGGCCATACATCTGTCGAGGTGCCTCAGACTGTTAGCCCTGGTTGCTGTTTGAGGTATGCAGCTCTGAGGCTGTGATGTACAGTGATAGGTTGTTTATATGTTGCCTCCCTTTCCTTTTGAGGATAGGGAGCTGTGCTGGGTCCTGCCCCGAACAAAGCCCGTGTTAGTTATGGGATGGAGCAGTAGCCTGGAGATTTTCTCTTTAAAAACAGGCTGGAGTCCTTCTGTTTCAACACTTCCAATTAAACATCTGAATTTGGCGATACGACTGCAGGACAATAGGACTTTCTCTGGGGAAAAGTGTGTTGAATTTCTGCTCTGGACACAGACCTGGCCTGAAGGACATTGTATGCACTGTCACAGAAGGACCCCTGTCCTTCACAGGGCGCTTAACTGGAAAAAAATCCTGACTTCCTGAAGTTTTTGCTTCATTGCAGCCTTTGGATTAGTTTTCCCATGTCCTCCCTGCCTCCCCTGATACTTTTTTTCCCTCCTACACGTGTCCTCATGCTTGTTTCACAAAGACTTTTCTGAAACCAGTCCAGTCCAGAAATGCACACGTATCCTTAGAAACGTAGGGCAAGAAGTGAGAGGAGACTGTAACCTGACAAAGTCTTGGTGAGTTCTGGGTTTTTCTCCTGTGGCCTTCTGATATCTTAGGGTTTGCCATCTCCTGGCTACTGAGTTTTGTTTTCTAAGTTGATTTTTTATTTTTTTAACCCCACAAAACTCTCTGACAGCCCTTCGGTTCCATTCCCAAATAGCTTTCTCATGCTGTCACTGCTGGCTTCCTGACTCAAAGTAAAGCTTGGGTGGAAAAATAACTTTTCATCAAATTACCATGAGATAGGTCTCACGAGACAGAGGGGGAGGGATGTGCTCTATTTCATGTTAAGCTCTTTTTCTTTGATGTTGATCTTCTCTTCTGCTCCATTAGCATGGATAAATAGTGAAATCTGGTTGCTGAGTTTGGCAAAAGGTGGCTTGGGGCGGGTCCATGGCATGTTCCATCTCGAGTCCCTGTCCCTGGAGAGCAGCAGCTGTGCCCTGCCCGGGCCCTGGTGTCAGTGCCCAGCTCTGCCTTGGAGCATGTGCCTGTACTCGCTGCCCTCTCTGGGGAGCATTTCTTGTTGAAGATCTGTTTTGGCTTTGAAGAGGCATTTAGGCTTTTTGTGGCCTCTTTCACAAGAGGGTGAGAAGTCACTTTTCGACTTAATTTTAGACTGGCTGTCATTCTCGAGCAAACTTGAAGTATGGTTTTGACCTTCCTTGCAGGGAAACTTGGAGGAACCCGTTTTCACAGTACATTGAGGGAACTGTTACCTGAGGTCTAGAATTTTGTGCTCTAGCATCAAAGAGCTTTGCAAACCTTTCCCATGCTCCTTCCACCCTGTGGAGCAGCAGCTCTCCCTGCATGGCATGGGGTTATCCCCAGGGCACAGGAGGAGGTACTGTCAGGGCAAGGTGTAGAGTGTGAGAGGTCCTGACTGCCTCCTGCAGCCAAACCACACCTTCCCTCCCCTCTTTCCCCAGTCACTTCAATTAAAATTCCACCGTCAAGGCTGAAGGGAGCTGAGGCAGGAGCAGACTTGTTTCCAGGAGGGAGAGGGAGAACCGAGTTTTCTGCTGGAATGGGCCTTGTCCCAGAGCGGGTTCAGGAAATGTCCCCTCCCCACCAGTTTGGGAGCAGGAAAGTCACAGGCAGAAACTGCAAAGATGATCAGCATGGGCTGCTCCCTTTCCCAGAGGGCATCAAAGGGGGAACCAATGGAGCTGGAAGCGAAGAGCCCTGCGGACAAACCTCAGTTCTCCATCAGCCTTTCTGAACTGTGCCCTGGAGGAAGATTATTTCTTAACAGAACTGGGGGAGCCGGGCTTGCAGGGGTGCAGATGAGACCTTTCACTGGCACCAGGGAGCAAAGTGGAGAAATGGGGAAGAACCTCTTGAAGGTGAAAGGTGGCGAAAGCAAGAGAGCCAGAGTGAAACCCAGGGGGGTCTCATTAATGTGGCGGAGTCCGAGTAATTTCAAATATTCTAAACAGAGGTCCTGTGAGTAGAGATAGGAGGGAAGCAGATTCCTTTGGCATTTGCAATATCAGGCTGGCTAAAGCAAGTGCTCTTGTGCAACTCTGCCGAGCGCTTACGGGGCAGATGTTGCTCCTTTTGTAGCCGCTGCTCCAGGGGAACAGTTTCCTGCTGTGAGGGAGAGTTTGGCTGCCTGTGTAAACCAGGGAGCTGTTTTACAGGTGCTCACCTGTGCAGAGGACCAGGAGGGACAAAATTTGAGGTGGGGAGTGCTGAGGGTGGAGGAGAAGCCGTGCAGTTGCTGAGAAAACTCTCCTTGAGAAATGTGAGGACGATGCAGATGTAAATGTTCTTAACATTAGTTGCACTTTAAGGAGAGAAGATGAGCCATCCCTGTTGGGAGGGGTGGGCAGAGAAGGACCGAGATGTGCCTTCATCAAGGAAATTAGTCTGGAATAAATACAAGCAAACATTAAAATGTTACAAGGTGCAGGCTAAGAAGCAACCTGCTGTTTTCCCTGGCTCTGGCTGTGACACAGCCCTAATCCTCAAAGCTGGAAATCGTATCTGATGGGCTACAATAATCTTACATTTCCGAGATGTAGAACTCCCCTATGCCTGTCTCCCGTGGGCAAGGTGGGGTACCTGCCAAGAAGGCAATGCCCTCTAAGCCTCAGCTGCTTCCACGTGCCAGCAAAACTACCCTGCACGGAAGTGACAAGTGTGATGCTGATGGGACGTGTTCTGGCGTGGCATACGAGTTAAATCCAAGTGGAAGTGCTCGTGCACCTGGCTGTTGGCCAACACTGAAAAAGCACTGAGCAGCTTGCAGTTGTAGCTAGTGTAATTTCATGCCTGGTTACCCTGCAAAACAGTCAATTCTACCAAAAAAACGAGGTCTGAAGGTGACTTCTCAAAGTATGTTTTCTCCCTGTCCAAGCAGAGAGCGTGCAATGAAGAACAGTGGCTTGGGTTTTGTTTTCTTTGGTAGCCAATGTAACGTCACTGCTTGTCTTTGTGTCTGCCTCTCTTTGTGTGGTGGGACAAAAAAAGCCGTGTCCAGTTTGGGATTGGTGCCAGTTTTATCAATATGATGATTATATTCAGAATAAAAGAGCTGCAGTGGTTCTCGTGGTGCCTCAATGGTAAATAATAGTAAAATATGGCTGGCTCTTAATATTCTGGTTAGACTCCCCTGATTGCCACACAGTGGAAAGCACCTCTTTTCATGTGTCTGCATGCTTATGAACTCTGTGGTTAGCTAAAGTAAATGTTCACATCCTTGTGTGTGCTGGAATGTGGCAGAGTCACTGTAAAATATTCCAGGCCCTTTTCCTGAGCATTGTCACTTGGATGACGCTGTTGCAGGATTGGGAATTTTTAATTTATTTTTTTTAAGTCTTCCAAGTGTTTAGTGGAGTTGCTGCAGTCCTTTCTACATGAGACTGGGAATAAAGCCATAGCTATAACTTAGGAACTTGGAAATATCTGTACAGACTCAGTCCTGCACCTCACACCAGACAACAGTGAACACTGAAAGCTAAACTGAGCCCATTGATATGGTGATGATCAGTACTTTTTTCTTTCTGATTAATATTCAACCTGTGTCTTCTATAATGTTCCAAACAAACCATGGGATTGTCTGTTCTTCTTAGATCCAGTTGCTTGGTGGATAGGAGCCCATTCTGGCGCTGTATCCTGTTGGGGCAGTATCCATGTTGGCCTGTGGTACTGTGGTTGTCTCTGTGATCCAATCTGGGTTGTTTTCTCACTCCTTGAGAGTGGTCCCGGGCTGAAGGTGACAAACTGTAGAGTGAAAAGAGCTCCTTCTGTGTTTGATGCAGTGTGGAGTCTGTAATCCCATAGGGGTTGCTGTATCCCTGCTGGGAGTCTGGGAGTCGTGCAGGAAGGGCAAAGCACTGTGTGCTCCAGCCTTGGCCCTGCAATGTTCACGTGCCAGGAGATTTGAGAGAGGAGCACTGAAAGGCAGGACACCACCCAGCACCATGGGCAGCATTAAGTGGGCAAGAACAGACGCAGGTATTTGGAATGATGTTTTAAGTGAAAGAAAATTCAATTTACACGAGCAACTCGGTAAAGAGAGAATTTCTAGTCTGTGCTTTAGGAGAGTTTCCTGGCTGCCCTCTTGGTCAGGCTGGCTGCTTAGTGTCCCCTTTAACTCTCACCTACCGTGTTTTCCTCGTCACCTCCGGTGTGGAGTGGCCACATTGGTTCTCCCCTGGGATCCAGAGCTCCTGTAGGATCACTGCTGGGTGTGAGCCCGGGCTCACAGCCACCAAAGGAGGGCCAGCAGGCTCTCAGAGGCTGGGGATAAGCCGTCCTGTGGCTCTTGGCCATGAGATGATGTTTGAATGAGGCGTGCAGTATTGGGAATGCCAGCGCCTTCCGTCCCGTGCCAGCTTTTGGCAGGTGTCCTTTAGACTTTGAGAGTGGAGACTCAAATGTAGAGGTTAACCAGGCTGGGATGGCAAACCTCCCAGGTGTAAACTGCAGATGTCACACTGGCCTCCCAAAAGGGCAGGATGAAGGATCCCTGTCGGGTGGCCAAACACTCCCTCCCTCCTGCCCCCCAGCACTTGAGTTGAAGGTCAAGGCTGAGAGGTCTGCTTTTCATATCAGGGTAGCCTGGGAATCTCATTGCCATGTAATGTCAGTGGAAGTAGGAAATTGTTAAGATCTGAAGGGGAATTAAAACATAAGGGTGTTTAGAGAGCGCTGGGCCGTGCTTATCTCTGGGTTGTGCACTTCAAACCAGAGCTGCTGCTGGGCAAATCCCTCCTTGCCCAAACCGCAGCAGATTAACCAGGACAGTGTAGTTTGGAGAGATGATACATCACTCTGTTTGTTCCTCAGTCTTCTATTCGTGGGGAAATGCTGGAACCGTGGGGATTTACACGTATCCATGTGAGGTCTCTCTCTCTATATCCGTATATATGCACCCCTGCTCCTTGAAGGGAAGAGGTTCACCTGAGTCAGTGGTGGGCAGGAGCTCTCCCAGCAGCTCTGTTCGACATCTCCTCCCCGTGGGGCTGGAGCTGTTGGGAGGAGCAGGGAAATGAGGAGTGAAATAACATGTGATGTTCATCCAGGTTTTATTTCTTTTTCCTGCAATAAAGATGACCTTGCTGGCTTGATTGCCTTAGGTTTGCTGCAGATCTCATCCACTCAGCAAACTGCTGGAGGGAACTGCTGGCAGTGTCTCAAGGTAACTGTAATAAAAACCCAAGTGATTATAATATTATTTCATTTATAAGTGAATGAAATACATGGGGGATGTCTGCAAGAGAGCAGTTATTTGACAGGGCGGGCAGGCAGCTCTGCTTTGTGGGGAAAGGGGAAGGCTGGGGAGTGGCTCACTCTCCATAGGCACAGCTTGGGGATGTGAGGCTTTTTTCTTCTAGAAAAAAGGATTTCTAGGAAGTGCAAGATGAAGTGGTCTTTGTTTGGACTGGCCACACAATCCCCTCACCAGCAAACACTTTATCATGCCAGTTAGGCCGTGCTGATTGATATATTACAGTAGCAGGCTTGTTGCTCAGTGCAACTGCTGCTGCCTTTATGGCCAGAGAGCACCAGGCACTGAACTTGCTCGAAGCAGTTTAGTGCTAAAGTTGCTGTTAAAGCCCTTTCGGGGGAAATCCTTGTGGCAGGAGGCTTTCACATTTATTATGTAGCCTAATTTCTCTGCCTTCTGAAAGACAAATCATTCCAAAAGTAAAGAATCAAGTCCAGGTGAATTTATATTTAATGAGAGAATGTTATAACAAAAGAGAAGATTGTAGTTGATCCTTTTGGGTTCCTTCCAACTTGGAATATTCTGTGATTCTCTTATACAAAAATGTCTTCGAAATACCTTTTGTAGTCATAAAATGCAGTGAAGATTTTTTTTTTCCTTGCATTCCCCCCTCTTCCCCAGCAAAACCTCAGTGAGCACGTCTAGACATTGTATGTTCCTTTGTAGAGATGAACACAATCTGGGAGGTTAAATTTGCCCTGTGAGATGTTTGCACTCACATAAAGCTCTTTTATATGTGACATTTCCTGCATTATGGCAACTGGCTTTGAAAAATGAGTGTTTAGGAAAGACTTAACTTCACGTAAGCAACGCTGTGCTTAGCTTGAGTTTCCTTTTTAAAATGTCAGTGTCGCTCAACAAAGCCCTTCCCACCTCCCTCAGATTGCTACCAGCCCCTTCCCTCAGCTGCTGGGTTGGGTGTCCATGACCTCAGTGGGTCCAACCAGGTAATTCTGCCTGTCGTGAGTTTGGGAACTGCCTGTGCTAAAGCTGCATCTCTGTGTGGCTGTGCATCCAACACCTTGGCTACCACAGAGGCCCTTGTTGAGGAGAACTTCATCTGAGCAGAAACTCAACACGAGGTTCTTCTCAGCACATCTCTCCCAGCAGGAGCCTGTGCATTATTGTATTTAAAAGAAAAATAAATTCCTTTTATCCCTTCAAGGATAATTCCTTTTATCCCTTTTCTCCCCCTGAGGGCTCTACCTGCAGGACATGGAGCAGATCCTCTGCTTAACGTGAGCAGCTCTGTGTCCATTGGCTGTCACTCCTCTCCATACATTCAGTTGCCTTTTTTCTCTTCTTTTCACGCTTCTTTTACTATAGGTTTTGGCCACTGCTTGTAAAATTATGCAAATTTCCATTTTGACTAGAAGGGGCTGACCACTGAAGCTTCCTTGCTTTTAATGCTATTCAGGATGTGTCTTTTTTTAATCTCTTCTCTTTTTTTTTTCTTCTTTCTTTTTTTCCCCTCTTTCCTTCTTCAGTCAAGTCTACAAAGAATACTTTGTTTTATATGCTTTATATGTATGATTTCTCCTTAAAGGACGACTCATTTCCTCTGCTTTAGAGGTATTTTCTTAAATCTGTCACTTCCTGTCTCTTTCTTGGCTGTCTGATTTGCCAGTTTTTTACATTTTTTTGGTGACTGTTCCGCTCATTAACTTCTCGGATCCTTTGGGACTTGTGTTTTGCCCAGGCGAGTGAAACTTCTTTTTTATTCTCTGGCAAGAAATATTTGCCGATTAATTTAATTGCTAAATTGGCTTCTAAGCAGAAGCAGGCGTGGAAAACTGAAGGGGAATTAATCATGCCCGCTTAACAGAAGGGACTTGAAAACGAGGAGGCTGCACTAAAGACGTCAGTGAAAACCAGCTAACAAGCTTTTAGTATTTTGTCATACTTTTTTGTTGTTGTTTCTTGCTGGCTTTCTTTGCTTTTTGGCTGCTTGTAGAACAAACCATTCCCTCCCAAGGCGTGAGGAGATTTCTGGTCTCAGGAGGACCCTGAGTGGCTCTGGGGGTGAAGCCCTTGGGCTTTTTGAGTTGAAAATTCACAGAACAAAGCACATACACAGGGACTCCCGTGGATGGAGGATGGTGCCAGGTCCCTGTGCTGCTCTTCAGCAAATAAAAGTGGTGATCCACAGCCTCCCTACGGGTTTGGAGAGTTAAGACACGTTCCATGAGCTGGTTCAGGAGTGCTCATGGTCTGTACTGAGGCCTTCACCCTTCACCTGTCCTGCCGCAAAACGAAAGGGATTCCTCGTGCTAAAACAGCCTCACTCTGACAAATGTTTCTACAGACACATCTCAATTGATTTGGATTGAACTGTCTTTAATGTAGACACACCAAGAAGTTGATTCTGGTCCAATAAAATACCCAGTTCAAACCAGCAAGTCCTGTTTCAGATGGCATCAGTGAAATACGTATATACTGGAAGTGAAATACAGATGAGTTACAGGAGCTACTTCTGAATAAGACCTGGCATAAGATTGAATTTTCCTCTGATGTAAATGGTTGTAACTTGACCAGGTACCAAGGTTATGCTGATGTTCATCAGCTAGAGATTAGACATCTTGTATGAGACTACACACAAGTGCTGAGGCCTAAAGGTTATTTTTGTCCAGTTTTTTATCATAACAAATTGAATCCTATTTGAAAGAGCTTTTGCCTGTGAGATGGAGCGAGCTCAACTTCATGGGACTCCAAAGACATTATTACAACTTGTCTAATTACCCCAAAATAGCTGTTCTGTGCCTAAGACTGGCATGACATTAAAGCTCCGTGTTTTGGGCTTTTGCAGGACTAGGCTGCAGTAATGACTCTTCCATTATGGAGCTGGGAATCTCCCTCTGAAATGCAGAAAGTCCTTTATAAATACTGGGGGTGGGGGTGTCAGGCTGTAAAATGTCTGATTTTTATGAACCATGTGAGATCTGCTAATGGTAGGAAATGTCAGTAAGGCCTTGCAGATACTGTGACTTGGGAAAAATGGGAATTTAGGGGGCGAATTTGCTGTTTGGAGAGGTAGGAGAAGCAATTTCATTATGGGTTGTTATCTGTTTTCCCTGCTGTCTGCAGTGGCAGAGGGAGGGATTAGCACTGTTGTGACAATATGAGGATATTACATTCGATGTTTGCAGGTTAAATAAAGTGGAGGAAAGAAATGAGAAATTACGGGTATGAAAAATGTTCTTATATAGGTAAACCCACTGAATTTATTCTGTGCTTTAATCAGTGACGTTTCTTGTGAAATGCACGTATAATAATGAATTCATCAAGATGCCTGTAACTTGAAGAAATACTTCCCTGCAACCCGTGGATAAAGACATTGAGGTTTTCTGCATCGTTTGCCATGCGTTAATTCAGACATGCAAATAATGACTGAAGAACGTGATTTTCATATGGCATGAAGCGTTTTCTGAAGAACAAACAACCCAGAATAGTGTCAGCATTGTACTGAACACGGACCGGTGTTTTGAAAATCCATTTTTGCCAGTTAAACTGGCTCCACTCGAAAACCTTCTAGTTCTACTCAGTTGGAATTGGTTTTGCCCTTGTTTTTCAGTAAATGTGAGTGGTCTGAGGACTGCAGTCTACTGATCATTTTCCCATTACGTATTTTTATAGTAGTTGAGCAGGGCAAGTATAAATCTAATTGCTTTTGAGCATTTTTGTTTTGTTAGGTGTATCAGAGGTTGTAAGGCAGGTGTAAATGGAAACCCAGCTGTGGGTCAGGCTGGTTTTTGTCCGACGGAACGGTTTGGTACGTGCACAAATGAAGAAGTTAACAGTTATCTTGTGCACACTGGCACATAAATTGAGCTCTGAAACGCCTGAGGTGTGCATTAAGTGGATGCACAAATTCCTGAGGTACCCTCCTGCTGAGGGTTGGGTGCCTGGTGAGGGCTTCGACTTAAAGATGGGAAAAGTAACGGGAAAATCTGCAGCAAACCTGGGATTTCCTGAATGAACTGGAGCATGGTGGGCTTTCTTAATAGAAAAGAGTAATGGGACTTTCGATGGCATCTTTAAACTTCACTTTTCCTGTCATCTGTAATCTCAAGGAAGAACCCAAGACTTCCTTCTTGCTCATCCTTTGAGCGTTGTGTTCCAGACATTTCTTGTGTTTCGCCGTCACTTTTTCAGTGGCTTTTTCATTAATCATTTGGGTGATCTGGTGTTTTTTGCCTTTTAACTTATAACCAAATGGTATCTTGTCTATAAGAATACCTTAGTCACACTGCTAACTAGTCCCTCATTTAGATTATTGCTTTACAAAACTTTGTAACACTTTAGCTTATCATACTCTTTCAAACTAAAGACGTTACTCTTTCCTGTACACAGTCTGACATATACTTGACTAGTTTGTTGCTGTGTTGCGTTTTCCCCCTGACTCTTCTAGTTTTGAAGCCATGTTTCTGCCAGGAACATCTTCAGAAGGTGCAGCATGGGAGATTTTTATCTTATTATATTTTATTTTATAAAAATTTGTGATATTTAGCTCCCTGGCCCTGAATGTGGGGGTACTATCAATATATCCCAAACCAATACCCTTTTTGCTGCACTGGTGATTAAATTGCTTTCTAGACTAGTGTTTCTAAACACTAAGATGATTCTCCTTTTGTGGAAGGTCTGTCAGGGCCTATTAAACATAACGGTCCAAATGCAATCTCCAGCTCAGGAAGGTCTGGCTGCTGTAGCTGGAAAACTGTGTAAGGCTAAGGACCATCCTGAATCTGCCTTGCTGCTTGGACACGTCCCGGAGGAATTCACAACTGCCCACTGTCAGGTCAGACAGGAGCCAGGTGGGCCTTTATTCCAGCCCAGCGTGGCTGCTCTGTGTTTATGTTCTTCAGTTCCTTCTGGTGCCGCCTCTGTCTTACTGAGTTGTCCGAATTGTTCTCCAGCTGGCTCGTGAGCTCTGGCTGCATGTCATCTGGTTTCACTGCACCGAGGGGGATGAAACGAGATGAAATACATTAACTGTTCCTCTGACCCTTTTTTTCCAGCTCTGTGGGCTTCTCTCTTTTCATGAGAAATGTGAGTGAAGGCTTTTACTGGCTCGGTGTCACCTTTTGGTTTCATCCTCCGTAATTAAGTGATGGGCCTCTCTCCAGAGCTTTCCCTCCCCTGGATGGATCCGTGTCACTGCTGCTTTGTGATGTAGGTGTCTCAAAGAGCATTACTCCTGAAAAATTGTTCTGCTGCTCTGCATGCTGGGGTCACCTTCTCCCACGTGCACATCTCCCCACAAACTTTAATTTCTAGTGCTTTTCAGCCTTTCCCTGCACCCAGATGACTTGCAGACCATCTTCTTTTATGTCGTGGTGGGTTTGCACCGCCTCACTGCTGTGCTTTGCACTGAGAACTAACATTTAGTTTGCTTCAACCCGTTTTCCTCCTCTTATTGCCACCCGGAGGATCCTGTGAGCTCATTTAACAGCCTTCAACCTCTACTCTCTACCTGTTAATATTTTTCTTCGGATTCCTACCATCCTCTGGAGCATTGCCTCTTACTAATTGAGAGCTAATGCTAAGTAGGGCAAACATTGTAAAGAGCAGCTTTTCCATGAAGAGCCTCTTTAATTACTGGCAGGAGAGGGTAATATCTGCAGTGTTTCCTTTCCCTTTGCTGGTGCAGGTTCAAGTATTGCCCTTCCTGCCTGTGTGTGGAAACACTTTAATAAAGGTTGGTCCTTTGTATTTGTTGGTAGTGGTGAGTGAAGCTTCGTGCTATAGGATTATTTTTGGTGTCAGGAAAAGAAATCAGTTTGTGTGTAATCCAGTAATACCAATCTTAGGTTTATGCAAGTGCTTCCAGAGATGTTGGTGATTGAGTCTGCTGTTTGCTTAGGGATTACCTGGAGACAATAGACCGAAGGGACCCGGCTGTATTAGGAAATCCTAAGAAATGCCAAGTCAGTGGCTTCAGTTCCGACCTGCTCACGGGGCTTTGGCGGGTTTCACAAGGACTGTTCAGCATCAGTGCCCAGACTCAGCGGTGAGTTGGGTGAGCACGTGCTGTCTCCTGGTTTTCACCAAGGGATCTCCTGCTTTGCTGCTCCGTGTCTTGGAAACACAAACTGTTTGGTGGAAAATGTCCTTGACCGGAGTGCGATGCTAAATTTTTTTGTCAGTTGAACTTTGAATTTATAGATGGGGCTGGGTTGCTTTTTAATGAGAATGCCTTGTCTTGTTTCTCTCTTCCTCCCTCTCTTTAAATCTGCCTTGTCCTTTACAGCTCTCCAAAGGGCACTGCAGCAAAAAGGGAACACATGAACAATGCAATGTGAAGCCAAGAGCTTTTTATATTTGATTTAATATCCTTTCTTAAAGAACTCTGGCCTGGGGCTAGACATGTGCAGGTGGGAAAGGTGGAAAGACACGTCTGCTTTTTCTACTGATGTCTAATGGTTTAAGAACAGTGCCTGGGTTGTTCCTCCTTCTGCTGGTCAATAATTGTGAATCAAGGTTTTTGGCTCTTAGGGTTTTTATCAGTGTATTTTATTAGGGGTTTTATCTGTTTCTTCTCCCTCCTGAAGGAAAACTTTCCATGTTTTGAATAGAATCACATGGCAGGTTAATATGTGCCTAACCTATAGTGCTGTGTTTTGACCCGTGTGTTTGGTGGGAAAACCCCAGCTGGGCTCAGCTCTGAGGCTTGGGCTGAACCTGAGTGGCCTTTCCACTCCCCCCAAAGCAGTGATGGACCTGACCTGCTGAACCAATCCAACCTGAAGTGGTGGCTCACGAAAATCTAGATACCCCTTAAGCACCGGCATGGCCAGGAGGGCAGGGCAGTGTCACTCTGGCAGTTCCATCCTTGCTCCCTGAACTTTTTATTGGTTCAAAAAGTGATTCCATGGGTATGAGTCTGTATCAGCACTTAGTTTTAAGCCAACTTTATTTAGGCTTTTGACACAGACAAGGGCTTTTGGTTTGAGCCCTCCTCAGTAGTTAATTAACTTGTCAGGAATTTTGTAGACACTTGGATGTCACTTGTTTCAGACGATGAGGGGCGTCTCTTTGTGGAGTGTTTTTTACCTCTGAAATCCAAACATCTTGCCTTGCCTTTGAAGCTGGAGGTATTTCTGAGGAAGTTAGGCTGGTGTTCATTCCAGCCATGCACTGCTCGTTCTGTGTGGTGGACCTTTTTCTGTTACTCAAGTAGAATAAGGGGAGGATTGGGTAGTTCATCACAGATGTTAAATTGGGGTCATGAGCGTGAATATTTAAATCAAAGACTTTTTTATGGTGGAAAACAGTTTTGAAAAGTAAACAGCTTATGAGTTGTTTCCTAAAAACTTGTTGTTAATGATTTTTGTAGTTGGAACTTGGTATGTTTATAATATTAACTTGATAATGTTCCTTTTCCTTTGCTTTCAACCTTTAAAATAAACAGTACTACATCAATTATGCAAAGTTAAATAGCAAAAAACCTAAATTTTACTAATATTTGTCATCTCACACACTTTTCAAAGTGCTGAAGTTTTAAGGAGACAATGAAGTTACTTCTTGTCCGTAACTCTTTTTTTCTACTCAAGATTATGGCTCCCACAACAGAATCAGGCATGAAAAAGGGATTTTTGCAGCAGGGCTTTGCCTTTGCTGTATCTCAAGCACAAAGATAAGCATGTTTATGCTTGAACATGACGACACTGGGGAAAATAATTGTTGATCTGATTAACTCCATTGAGAGGGAGGTTGCCTTCCTGTGCTTTATGGGTGTTCATCCGCCCGGGGCAGCCAAGGCTGAGCCACGAAAGCTGCTGCTTCATTTCCATTCTGCAGCCACTCGGAGCATCGAACAAGTTTGGACAGCAGACAAAAGGCAGGCCTGCAAGAGTCCCTTCTGCGTGTCAGACTTTGACACGTTTGTGTGTTTAAAGAAGCTGGAATTAATAAAGGCTGAGCACAACAGACTTCTCAGTACCTTTAGGAAGAGCCATACGTGGGGTGGTTTTAATGTTGTGTTGATTTTTTTTGTTGGTTTTGTTATTGTTGTCTTGGCTGACTTTTTTTTTTTAATTTTTTTCCGTGAAAAAGCAGGTTTTTATTTTCACCTCTTTTTCTCTCAATCCAGGCATTCAGGAAACCTGAAATTGAAATTGGCTTGTATTGATGGCTAGATAGAGCTGAGAAGCAGACAACTGGAATTTCTCAGAAAGCAAGTATTCAGTTAAATCAGTAAATCCCCCTATGACAGTTTAATCCTAAACTGGAGCACGGTCTCATGCAATGAAACAAATGTCCACAATATTAGGGAGGACTCTCAGAAGCCTCATTTAACTGCTGGAAATAAAGACACACTAACATGCAGCTCATTCCGTAAATATTTCCCAGTTGTAAGCCATAATGGGAAAACACATTGCCTTCCACCACAGTTGTGATTAAAAGTGGCAGGATTACTAAACCATCAGCACACAGAACTCCTTTAGAATGTGCACCCACGTGAGGTCATGTCTTTCCTCTGCCCTTAATTTTTGCCACAGCTGAAATGCAAAGTTTGGGACAACAGAGCATCATGTTGTGTCTCTGTAGGGTCAAGCTTAGGGAAATCACTTGTTCCTTACCTGAATTCCTTATTGGTGAACACCAGTGTCTTGGGCAGAGTCTGTGCTTAACACATTTAGCCTGCAAATCCACCAGAATAAAGGATAAAGTATGATGGAAGGATCTGTATGTCCTTAATTGGATTTCATCTGGTTTGTGTCAGTCTGTAGCTCCATCTCCTCTGTGTCCCTTCCAGGTGTGTGTTTGTACCTCGCTCACCTTTTGCCTTGTGCTCTCTGCTCTGCCTCTACTTGCCTGGTGTGTGTCACCTTTCTTTTGACTTGTTAAGTTTGGAGGTCAGAGAGAGGTTGGGTATTTTGTTGGAGGTTTTTTGTTGTTGTTGTTTGTGTTTTCTTGGCTGCTTTTTTCCTTCTCATATTGTCAGCAGGCCTCATGGGATAAGAGAGAGCCTTTGGCCATCCCAAGGCTATAAATTATAAACAGAATTGCCTTTAACTCTCAGATTTTGAGCAAATCTTTCCTGGAGTAGCCCTGGAGGTGGTGATTAGAGCCGAGGTTGGTTGTCTGTTGAGTGTGAAGTTCTCACAGCTGTCTGGCAGAGCTCTCTGCTTGCTGCAAAGCCTCGTTGTGCAGTTGGCTCGGGATCCACGGTAATAAAGTACTTTTTGACAAGCTTTTTTATTCCCTTTTTGTCTTTCCTTTTATTTTTCTTAAATAATTTTTATTTCACCCTTTTCTGACTTGAGCACATGATTTTAGGTCCTGCTGACGTGACAGTAAAACAGGGCTTTTATTTCTGTCTGTTCTCCCTTGGGCAGGGACATTGTGCCTGGTTGGAGACCAGTCTGCCCAGTCTGTAATACCACTTAAACAGTCTGTCTTCTGGCTTATTACATGCATGGGAAAGCAGTTTCTTATACCTGTCCAGTTTCCATTTCCAATTTCCATTCTATGGAATGGACATTTCCTATAAGTCATACAGGAATTTTATGACAAAACCTTACCTAGAGCTTATTTTGGACAATGGACTTTGTGTTTTAGTTTTCCTCCTCGTAAGGGACTGCTCATAAAATGCTGAAGACACTCATTTAAATTCATCCCAGAAGTTTTGCATGCTGAAGAAATTTCAGTTTATTCCAGACACTTATCAGGAGAAAACTTTGGAAGCAGAAATGTGCGTAATTGGATACGTGCACAGAGATCCCTGCAGGGTGTGTGTTTCAAAGTCTGTTGTCTCTGCTGTTAATAACAGACCAAAAGACCTCAGGCATCTATTTAAGGCTTCTTTTTTACTAAGGGGTACATTGAAAAATATATATAATTTAATACAGTATTAAAGTACTAGGTACATGGAAAATTGACCTTTCTTATTTAAGGTACTGGATTAGCCTGCAAGTCCTCATATTTGGTGTTGGGTTTCATTTGGGAGGGATGGAGGGAGCTGATGTTTATAATATCTCAGTCTCTTTTATTCAAGCATTTGACAGTGGTGAGTCTGACTACAGATTGTCTCTGCCTGGCACAGGTTCCCAGTGCCGCTGGCTCTCGCCCTCCGGCTCCTTCTGGAGGGGGATGTGAATGCATTGGTGAGGGCTCTCAGAGGTGGTTCTTGGAGCTGGATGTGCTGCAGCTTTGCCTTTCGTGCCCCAGCTTTCCAAGGGTTGGGCTGGAGCGCCGCGGTCGGTGCTGGCTCCGTGTGGCACACGGGCCGAGTGCCCGACCGTCCGCGTAACGCTGGGCAGCCTCTCCGTGTCCGGCCTTGGAATCACAAGCAGCTGCTTGGCAGGGAGATCAGACTCTTCTGAGAACTTCATGGGTGTGAGAGGAGACACAAGGATGGGCACAGCTCTGGGTTTCCTTCCCCGTCCCTCAGACGTAGCTCGCTGTGGTTGCTGCTCCTTCATCTAAGAAATTGCAGGAGGCAGTTGTCACACTGCTGGTGTTTTCTTGCTGCTTGAGCTGTCCAGCCGTGCCTCGCTATTGGAAAAGATCCCCTGGCAGGACCATAATTTGCTTTTTTTGGGTAGGGTGACCAAACTCTAGGCCAGGAGGGCGTATCTGTATTCTTGCCAGTCAAGCATGCCTTTGGTGGTGGTGGCTGCAATGCGAAACCCTCCCAGAATATATCAAACCATAGACTGGAGGAAATCCCTTAGAAACCTTCCAATACCTAAAGGGGACTTCCAAGAGGGATGGAGAGGGATTTTAGACAAGGGCATCCAGTGATAGGACAAGGGGGAATGGCATTAAGCTAAGCATGGCAGGGTTTGGTTAGATATTCCAAGGAAAGAAACCCTGTGAGGATGATGAGGCCCTGGCACAGGTTGCCCAGAGAAGCTGTGGATGCTCCACCCCTGGAAGTGTTCAGGGTTGGACAGGGCTTGAACCAACCTGGGATAGTGGAAGGTGTCCCTGCCCGTGGCACCGGAGGTTGGAACTGAGTAGTCTTTAAGGTCCCTCTCAACCCAAACCATTTTGTGATTCTATTAAAAGTGATCTATGGGGAATATCCTTGTGAGCTTCTCATATCTATCAGCATCCTTAGTACAGCTCATAAAACAGCCACTAGCTGTCCTTGGTAGTGATTAGATTACAGCATTTGAAATGTCCCCAGTGACAGACAACTGTCACCTCTAAAAGGCTGTGCAGTGTCTATAGAATGGTTCAGTGTCTATAGAATGGTTCGGTGTCTATAGAATGGTTCGGTGTCTATAGAATGGTTCAGTGTCTATAGAACGGTTCGGTGTCTATAGAATGGTTCAATGTCTATAGAATGGTTTGGTGTCTATAGAATGGTTCGGTGTGTACAGATGCCAGGTGAGCAGCTGAGATGTTCAGAGCCTTGGGCAGCACCCTCACGTTCCTGCAGTGTTTGCTGTGAGAAGGGCACACGGCCAGTGCCTGCTCCTGCAGGCTGCAGGCCCCAGGTGCAGCAAGGAAATTCCAGAGGCAGGTTACAGTGAGGTTGTGTTTCTCCCAACACAACTCCGAAATGAGTTTTGTGCATTCCCTCTTTCATCCTCGTTGGGAATAGCAGCGTGTTCCAGGGCGTCGTGCGTGTGGTGACAAGCTTTGTCAGAGCTGCTTCCCCCCATCCTGACCTTACTACAAAGCAACAGAAAAAAAGGGCTTTTTTTCTGTGAAGCTTTCAAAGTCTGAGGGATGCACCTCTTCCTGCGTTCCCTGGCTGCTGAACTGAGCAGTGCTTGGAAGTCCAGCACGTTCCCAGCTTGAGGCTTGGGCCGTATCTGGTCTAACACGTGCTGGTGATAGGGCTGGTGTTACACCGTGGGACAGGGAAGTGAAAGTTGGCAAGAGATGACATTGTACACTTTCCATACATGGATTTAAGTTTTCTCGTTGTTTGAAGAAAGGATTTGCAAACCTTTTGGTGTGTTCGAAAACACCGTCCAAAGGTATATTCATCTTTTAACGAATTAATGTTGAAGCCTTGACAGTTTAAGTGTACAGATGAAGGGAAGTTTAGAGGAAGAGCCAAGTTTTCTAATTTTTAAAAACTATTATTTAGTCTGAGCAGAAAGATATTCAGGCCAGCAGCCCATCTTCAGACTGGAAAAGGGGACTTACATGTTGAAAGCTTGTCAGTCTCTTTACCTTCCCAGCCCCTTAGGCTCCTTGTTTGTATCTGTTGGTCTAATAAAAGATATTACATCTCCTGAAAAATGTTTCCTCGCTAAACATTTAAACACACTGGTTTGGATTTGTCAAAACTGTCTGGACGAATTAGGCGGGTTTCCATAACACTCCTGAACAGCCTTTAAATCATGAAGATGGATTTGGAAATGCTATCCCTTTTTTTTTTAAGTGGGTGGTAAAGTACTGTGGACAATACAGGGGCCTTTAATGTTTCAGTTATTGGAAATGTCTCGGTTTGAACTCTAGGTAATGTCTGTTTAAACACTAGTCCCTATCCCGATGTTTGCTTTGCTTTTCTCCCTTTTGATGCATCTGGGCTTTTTGGTTGCTGGAGCCTCTGCTGCACCATCATCTCGTGATACCTGCAGCCCTTGCTATGTGTCTCTGCCAGAATCTTTGCTTTATTTAGTGTTGTTGTCCAATGAACTCACTAAACTCATTATTTTCCACTCGATAGCTGCATGTTCCTGTCTTTGGGAATCACTGAAACGTGTTCCTAGCCAGCAGCTCCTGATGTGACACAGCAGCGGTTGCTCTCCTGTTTGATGAGGTGTTGTGCCCTGATGAGCATTTGCTGCCAGCAGACTTGATAATCCCTCCAGAACAGACAAATCAATAAAACAGCTCCCGAAATACCACGGGCGTGTGGCAAGGGATGGGAGTCCAGCCTGCCCCTGGCCTGGGCTGCTCTGGCTTTGCTGTCCTTGGGGACAGGGGCTGTGACGAGGTGATGTGTTGGGAGAGCATCCCCTCCTTCAAAACACAGGTACCATGCAGTGTTCCAGTTCTTGGCTATTGGCTTTTTAGTATTACGTAGCTGAAAAGATTTATTTTTGTGGGCTGTTTCTCAGATACTTTCTGCAAAAGTGCTGCTTTAAGGAACGTGAAGCTTTTAACATTTTTGTTTCAAATTCTGACCTTTAAAACCAAAAGCATTTGGTTACATTCACAACGTTCAGGGAAGGAAGGAAGAACATGGGAAGGTTAGTGCAGCCCTGGATTTGTTCCCTTCCATAACTGCACTGCAGGGGAATGAAATGCACTGCGAGGAGCTGGTTTTTGCTCTTGCTGCGCTGCTTTTTTTGAATTAACAAGCCATCTTTGTCAAAATGACAGTGTACCAGAATTCATGGTGCATGAGACAGCTGAGCTGATCTTTTTTTAAAACACATTTTTTTTAACCTGCTGAATGAAGGCATGTATTAGCTAAGTCTGACTACCTGGCTTTGTGAAGATCTGTCTTTTAACAGTGCTTTGCTCTTCAGTGGCCTTGGGGACATTACTGCCTTTTCAAGTTATTTCGGGTCTTTGGCAGCCCATTGACAGATCTCACTTTTTTTTTTCCCCTGAAGTGGGTAGTTCCAGGCACACAGATAATGGTTCCTGTGGGTGTCTGCAGTGGGGGCTGCAGGGCCTGAGTAGGAAGGTGTGAGAAACTCTTGCTGGAAGCTTTCTCCCCCAGTCAGACTGCACCTGGTACCTGAGCTGAGGCATTTCAAGTCAGTCTACGTGTTGCTATCCCCCCTTCAGGGCAAGACACGCCATGACTGCAGCAGTTTGAAGAAGCTGGAGCCATCTGGTTTTTCTCCTGCTGCTTGTAGAGGCCTCTTCAAAGCGCTGCTGGTTTGTCCTCGAAAAGGCATTTGTTGGAATTGGGTTTCGTTGTAATTCGCCAGCACTTGGCTGATCTGTTGAGTGGCCAAACCCTAAAGGAGCACTCTTTAAACTGTGGCAGGCACTTCTTTTGCTCAGCTTCTCTGTGCCATTGACTTCCAATTCCACACACGCTTGCAAATGACGTAATTATAAACTTATCCAATGTCTTTGAGGAAAACAGCGAGGCTGAATTCAGTGGTGCAGAATATCCGTTTGAAGGTAGAAAATAACAAATCTCCGAAAAGATGCTGCTTCAGGTATCTAAGAGCAGGGAGATGTTTCATGGGAACTTGAGAGCAGGGTCCTTTGGACATGAGGTCTTTCCTCTGACATCATCTTGTGGTTTTTTGGAGAGGACAGTGGACATAGTCTTCAGTTTCTGAACCTCTTGACCCAGAGGAATTTGGCCTCTTTGACTGCCTGCAGTGGCCAGCCCTGATGGCCTCAGACTGGGAAGGCTCCTTAGGGCTGTCCCTGCTCACTCTCCACTGCAGAGGCAGCTTCTCTTTCTGCCAGGATGGCTTTTTTTATTTTTTGAGTCCCTGAACTTCTCAGGAAGAAGTGACTGTAGGAGTTCAATGGAAATGGCAAATTTAATGGTTTCTAAAACTAGCAAGCATCTCATTTCTTCACATCCTACCCTCTGTGGAGGTTTCCTGCTGGTGCTGTTGATGACATTTATAGCTGTTTGTTGCTAACAGGGAAAGGGGAAAAAAAAAGACTTGTTATTTTTGCTGTCATAGCAGTACTCGGGACATCAGCTTTAGGAAATTGGAACTGGAGAGCTCTCTTATTAGCTGCTACTCTTCCTGTCCTTTCCATGCATGCTCCCCCAAATTTTTTTTGCAGTGTTCTGCAACGTGAGGTTTTAAAGAATTTAATCATTCACTTTAACCACAGTAACTGATTTACACACACTTACCTCCATAAGAGCTAAAAATCTTATTTCTTCCCTTGAGCAAGCTTCTTTCACCTCTCAAATCTACCGTACAACTTCAGAATTCATGTTGTTTGAAACATGCCAGGGAAGAGGAAACATCCACCTTCTGTTACGAGTTGGAGGGAGTAAGGTCTTCTGTTCCCTTGCCTGTTCTTCAACATCCAAATGGCTGCTGAAAGGATTTTTCCACTTCTGAGCTGTCTGCGCAGGGACCAGGAGCTCTGTGCTCTTCCCCCACGTGGGAGGTATTCCAAATGTTTAAAATGGTTTGAGAATGAATCTAGGAGAAGCCTTGTAACGAACTGGTAGAGCAGGGAATCAATGTGCAATGTTTAGAAATGCAGCATTTGGTGCACAGTTCTGTTTTTTAAAAGAATGACACAAAAGACTGAGGAAAACTGGCAGGGAAAAGGAGACTGGGGATCAGAGTTCCTGCATGGAGTGGTGTTGAAATCTGCAAGCTCTGTTGAAATGGGGATTTGAGGGAGAGTTACTCTAGACCCCCACCTTGCCAGTGGTTGAGCATCTTGCAGGACTTGTGTTTTTAATACATTTGTCATGTCACAGCACTTGCACAGGATTTTGTTCTATTAAAAGCAGTCATAGAGTGGGTTAGGTTGGAAGGGACTTTAAAGATCATCTCATTCTAAGCTCCCTGCCGTGGCCAGAGACACCTTCCACTATCCCAGGGTGCTCCAACCTGGCCTTGGACGCTTCCAGGGGTGGGGCAGCCACAGCTCCTCTGGGCACCCTGTGCCAGGGTCTCCCCACCCTGACAGGGAAGAATTCCTTCTTACTATCAAATCTGCCCACTGTCATTTTGGAGCCACCCCCCTTGTCCTGTCACCCCATACCACTCACAAAAGCCCCTTTAGATACTGGAAAGGGCTCTGATGTTTCCTTGGCGAGATCTCCAGGCTGAACACCCCCATCCTGTCTCCAGAGCTGAGGTGTCAGGTAGGTTCATATAACACCACTACAAGCAAAATCTCTTCCCTGTTTTCACCAGCCTCTTGGTTTAAAAGGGAGATAAGTGAACTGGAGAGCTGACTAAAGGCACGTGCACACAGCGCTGCAGCTCTGCCTGCACACACACACACACACACACACACACACTGTGTTTCATCAGCCTTGCTGCATCCTCCGGCTTCTGGCTTCTGTGGCTGCTTGAGGTTTGCCCAGCTTTACTTTAGAAAGTGCTGTCCAGGTTTGCTGTGACGCACCAATCTGAAAGGGGATGTCTGATAATTTCACATCTTTTTAAGGTACATTTTAACGTTTGGTCTGACACCTTCCTCCTGTTTTAGGTCTTGGTACGGTGCCAGACTTTGTCTTGACTCAGAACAGCTCTGCTGAATTTGGAAAGAACTCTTTTCTTCACATCTCATTGCCTCATGATTTATGTGGTTTGCCTAAGAGTGCTCTGTGTTGCTGACGTGTATTTCCAAAAGGCTGCAGAGAAAAGTGTTCAGTTCTGGAGACTTGTAAAAATCTAGGTAGGCTTGACTTCTCACTTGAGAAGGTGGCATGGGGAAGAAAGTGGTTCTGGTTTTGAGCTCACGCTGTCATCCAGACAGCACAATTCCCTTAGGGGTCTCAAGCTTGCTTCTCCCCCCTCTACCCCCAACCTTAAATTAATACATTGCAGTGGCAAACGCCTGTCACTTTCCCCCCGTCATGTCTGCCAGAGTCCTTGCTTTGTTCATGCTTTAAATATTAATATAAGGATTAATTTCTATGGAAACACCATGAAAGGCTTTCTTGGTAATTGCTAAAGGTAACACTTCTGGTTTTCTCACTGTGCTGCTCCTGAACCTCTCCCTGAGCCCCTTTGGCTCATTGCTACCAAGACCCCACTGGAATGAAAAGGTGTGGGGAAGTAGTGACCCAGCTTTAAAAGTTGGGTTTTGCCAGTTTTTCAGCCCAACTCCTGCCAGCACAACAAAGGAGGAATGATCTCCTTTGCTGTGTGGTTGCAGAAGAATAAAATTCTGCATTTGAGCTTTATATGGATTTTCTGTCGTGCGCTTACAAGATGTTAAGGCTTTGACAGAGGGAACTTTTATTGAAAGGAAAGGCAGAGATGTGGTAGTTTGTTTGATTTCCCTTCCTAGTTAGGTTTTGGTAAAATTAACTTGATTTCTGCCCCTCTCCTTTTAATTTTGTTACACGTGCTGCTGGAAGTCAAACGACGAGTGTGTGCAATTCAGTTTCCCCTCTGTGAGAGCTGATTTTGGCTTTCCAGCATCGGTCAGCTGGTGCTCTGCCCTCTGGGTGAAGGAGCTGAGCATCCCTTAAGTCGTGGCACCTTATGAATTTAACTCTTTGATGCCCAGAACCTGAGATATCTCAGGGAAGAAATGCTGTTGTGCACCTTTGTTGCAGGGGTCAGCACGGTGCTGTACCCTCTGTGTGTCCCGGTTACTGGTGCTACAGAAGGACTTGAATTTTTAATCATGATAATATAATTTGTCTTGCTTGCAGAGATCAAAAGGTTGTAATCATCTGCTCCAAGAGAGAGAATGCAAATTTGAAGTGAAACAATTTTAAGGTTGTTTGAAGGGGTTTTTTTAATGTCTCAAGCTTTACTTTGACTGGTCCGCTCTTTGTTGCCTTCCTGTTGCCTTTTAAGCCTGCAAACAGTAATTGCTGTGCTAACGGTGTCATTACACGTTGTTTTACAGTTATTTCCTCACGTGCTCTTCCTTCAATGGCTTAAAGTGCATTTCATTGTAACGAGTTACAAGGTTCGGCTGATTTTTCTGCTCCATGTGTGATCTGAGCTTTGTATTTCCCTCACACCAAGAAAAAGACCTTTCAGGTGCCTGCACTGGTGGCCTTTTCTGACAGCTCCATGCAGTGGGTGAGGCTTTGGGCAGACTTGGTGGTTGAGTCAGCTGTTTGCATTTGGATTTCCTGGCTACGTGAGGGCAAATACAGACCAGGGTGGGGGGGTTCATCTGAAAGAAGTCTTGTAACTTTACTGGGTTTATACAGGTAGTAGGGGACCGTTGTGCTGGCAGCAGCATTGCAGACGGGGATGTGAGGTCCTGCTGGGCGGAGTTCCACACGAGACACACAAGTATTTCCCTGCACAAAGATGGGCAGCAGCATCCTGGGATGAGCTGGGCAGCGTATTGCCAGGAGGGAGGTGGATCTTCCCCTCTGCACATCCTGGAGTGCTGGGTCTGGTGCTGGGCACCCCAGTAAAAGAGAGATATAAACATACTGGAGTGAGAAAAGAAGATGGATCCAGTTCTCAGTGACTGGGTGAGAAGCAGTAGGTCCAAACTGACCTTCGGGAAATTACATTTAAACACGAGATACAACGTTGTTAGTGTGAGTGTGGTCAGACATGTCCAGAGAGACTTTGGAGGGATGTCTCAGTCCTTGGAGAGGGGCAACACCCAGCTGGGCAGAGTCCTGAGTGTCCTGCTTGAACTGCCCTCCTTTGAGCAGAGTGGTGGGACTCGATGATTTCTAGGGGTTCCTCCCAGCCTGACTCACTCTGTTTCACTTACCGAAGTTTCTTAAATGGCCTTTGGTCTTGAGTTTGCCGTTTAGTAATTACCACTGGAAAACGCAACCCTTTTGCAATCCTTGTGCAATCAACGACTGCCTGGTGGACGTGTGAATGCAACTCCAACTGCAGTTGCTCACATGTACTGAAGAGAAGGAGTCCAAGTTGCTTGCTCATAAAACATTCGGGTCTTGGGGCTGTTGGCTGCAAATTGGGCAATGCATTCAAACTGGGGTTGTGTGCGGTAAACCTCTATCTGTGTAATACAAGGGTAGGGAACCTTTTCATTGCTACTGGCCCAGTAAATGTTTTCAACACATTTAACAGGCCACATCTTGACACGCACTTGTTACTGTCTGTATTGTGCTATGCATAATAAACTAGAACAAATAATATGGCTGGGAGCCATATGTTCCCTGTCGTTGGCTTACTAGGGCAGAGATTTTCAGAAGAGATTGAAACCTTTGGCTTCCTTGTACACGTCGTCTTGCTCAGTCATCCCTGTTCCTGCCAAGTGAAACTGCTCTTGTTCTTGGGGCCTGTGGTCTTGAGATAGAGGCTGTGGCATTAAAAGTTACAGGTTTGTCGCTCTTTTAGCCCAGTAACACACACAGTTTTTCCCAATCAAGCTGGGCAGTTGCACATTCTGCGCTGACGTGCATCACGTGAGTCCATTAAAACTGACAGCAGCACGTAGACATTGAGCATTTGCAGGAGGAGACCCAAAACCTGCCTTCATTAATTTTAAGTATTGCCTCAAATGCATTCATGTGCAACTAGAGCAGTATCTGGGGGTTCCTCTTGCCATCCAGGCAGAATTATGGCCCCGCAGTAAATAGGGCTGATTGTGGGAACTGCCTTTCCTCTGAAGAGACATCAGGATAACAAGCAGCTTGATGAGTGACTTTCTTTTTTGGCCTCCTGCAGTGCTTTTAAAGCCTGGGTGGTCACTCGCACTGTCAGCATCTTCCTTTTCTTTTTAAAAGAGGGATAGAAAGCACTTCAAACAGCTGTCACTCCAAGAAGCCATAAACGAGAACAAAGCACTCGCAGTGAGATGTGGTGGTTCGTGCCTGGACCTGGAGCATGGAAGCCCTCAGAGGTGACCTCCTGAGGACACTGAGGCGAGCTGGAGGTGAAGACACAAATCCAGCACACAGTTACAGCTCACTGCCTGGGGAGATGCACCTGCACTGGGGCAGGGCTGGCACTCGGATTTTGCCTTTCCTGCGCAATATCCCCTCCCTGAAGGCAGGATGCGTGCCAGGATGACAGGGCACAGCCTGTGTGACTCAGAACTGAGGCTGCATTGAGGGATGTAGGAGAGGCTGCAGGGAAGAGGAGACAGGCATCTGTTCGTGGCAGAGAAGGGAGAGAGATGTGTGCTCCCCACCTCCATCCCTTCTTTCATCTTTCCTCCCCAGTTGTGTGCTCCCCTGGTTTTTGGGAGGCCTGATCTGTGCATGCCTCTGAGCTCTGCTCCTCTCCTCGACAGCCCTTGGTGGGACATCAGCTGGAAGGGTTGAACTGGGATATGTGTGTATGGTAACTCTGGCTCTGCTTTCTCCTCCTGCATCTTGACTTGACACATGAATTATTAGTTATTTAAAAGGAAAACTTCAGAACTCCCAATCTTCCCCTGTTTTAGTTCTGGGGGGGGGTTACCCCTCTTTTCTTAGCAGGTGAGCAACGGGGCTGAGGTGTTACCTGGTCCTGGTTGTGCTCCTGAGTGTGAAACCTTCCAGCAGCTGTATGAAAGAGGGTGTGAGGTGGAACAGCAGCTCTGAATATCCTCCTTAAGGTGAACAGATGTTCTGAAAGAAGTCCAGTGCTTCTTTCTGTCCTTGCTTTTCCTAAATTAATGCAGAAAGTAAGGAATACCAGGGCTTTTCTTGCCAAATGTGGTCATTTGAGTGGTTTTCTAAGATGCCATACTTTGTCTTTTGTTGATTAAATGCCTATTTATAGGGGGGGGAAAAACATTATAGATTAAAGTGCCCTGCTTTTTCTCTGATTACATAAAGATCAATTTGTATATAGTCTAAAATTAAAATTGTTCCAAATTGAATTGTTTATAACCTTTAGGCTTTAAATAGACTTAATACCCTTACAGTTAGTTTTGAGCAAGAAACAACCCTGGTTCAGGGCAAGGCACTTACTAATATTGTCATGTTACTTTTACATCTTTAGTGGCTGCCTACCAAAAACCTTAACATTACCTACACCTTCAAGGCAGGGAAGTGCTGAGTTACCCAGATTTTTGTGCATGTATCTGTGTGCATATTTATCACTTTAAATAAGGAAAGCAGATGACAGAGGAGAAATGCTTCAATCTGGCATCACAGGATATCACAGGAGGATTTAATGTGCTTGTGAGGATTCTTCAGGCCGAGCAGTGATAGAGGGAGGATCATACGAAGAGTATATTTTGATCCAAACTGTTCTCATTTATTATTACCTGTGTCAGAAGCTTGGCCGGCAGGATGAGGGAAATTCATACCACCTCCCCTTGATACTGATGAGATGCATCTAAAATACTGTCCCCTCAGCTCAAAAAGGTCATGGAGGAACTGCAGAGGGGTTTAGCAGAAGGCGACCAAGATGACCAGAGACCCGTGAGTCACAGGTGTCCTCCAAGGAAGAGGTGAGGGGTCTGGACTTGTTCCTCTGGTGAAGAATCTACACAGCCATCTAAAAAACACCTGCAGTATTTGAGGGGCAGATGTGAAGGTGATAGAACCAAACTCTTGGAGAATGTCTGACAGACAAAGAGCAGTGACCACATCATGAAGGTCAGAGGGTTCAAAGCCCCACTTCCAGCAGCAGGCTGGGCCAGAGCTCATCAGAGATCCTTCCTCATCAGAGCTTGATGAATCTTGCGAGGAGCTCACTCAGACTTCAGGGCAGAATGTGCAACAGCTGTCTCCCACTGTGGTCTCGGAGCAAACAGAACCTGATCTGGCGAGCCTGAATGTGGCTTTGTTCTGATGTCTTCTGAATGACTAATGCCGTGAGGAGGTGGGAGGGAGGGAGGGAGGCACGGACAGGGAACATCTGGGTTGTCACTGCGTTGCCAAATCGCCTACAACTTTGGCCACCTATTTAATGTGATGCTGGTTGCGGTGGGTTTAATGTTGCATTTTGTTGAAATCTGAATTGGGGTGAGCCTTCTGGGGGAGTTTTTAACTGTGATTTGTAAAAAGATCAAGTAGGAGCTGGTGCATGAGGGTTGGAAGCAAGACACGTTCTCTGGGCTTGCCTGCAACAGGGACAGCTTTAGGATGTTGTTGTCTGGGTTGAATTTTTAGGCTGGAGGTGACGAGGAAGTGAAACAGATCTTGTTGTCACAGGCAACATAGATACTCCATTGCAGTCCTGGCAAAAACTCCTGGCTTGTGATAGTTTGACCCTCTGACTGCTGCTAGGCAAAGACTCTTGCATGTGTCAGGTTAACACCTGAGAGGTTTTTAGGTTAACTCCCATGCACACCAGCAATGCGTGTGGTCACGAAAGTGCTAAGGATGTGGTTTTGCCCTGTCAGAATATTGCTTGGGGCAGAATAGTTTCATGTAGGGTTTATCAGCTGGTGTCAGGATATCTGGGGTCTGGCTTCTTTCCTGGATCAGCTCATCAGGACAGACCAACAGCTCCTTCTCCCCTTTTGGCTTGTGGGGTAAGCTCTTCCCTCACAGGATATGACAAATTTGCATTGACTTCAGTGTGATTTTGTCATACTCTGTGGGAAGCAGTGGGCCCAGAGCAGATACTGCTGCTCTTGACATTTTCCAGCAAAGAGGTGTAAATCTCTTTTGGAAAATTTCCGCTGCTTTCTGTGGCCCCGGCCGTGTCATCTTGGACTCTTGGCTGTGCCTTTGGTTTTCAATATGAAACTGATAAGCTGACCTTCAAGCTGAATATTTTTGGGGATAGAAGAGGATGTAGAGTTACTGTACATCTTGCATTAATTAATGGTGAAGCTGTGCTTGAAAATACACTGTTAAAGGAATATGATTGTAGGAAGGCAAAGCTTGGAGACTCTTCGCGCTGCTTTACTGAGCATTGGTGGTGAATGTCTACACACTGTCCAGTTTGGTGCTCATGGCTTAATTTAAGGCTCTGCAAGTGCTTTTAAGACCTTCCTGATGTGAAATGACACAGTGGAGCAACATTGGCAGTGCTGTTCTGCTTTGGCTTATTTTCGACTGGTTGGCTTAGACCGTTCTATCCACTGTCATGGCTTTTCGTGATTCATTTTTAGAAAGTGCAAGCACAGAAAGCTGTCTGTCTGGCTTACTTCGCTGATTATGTCCAAGATTTTCAGTAGCTTAGATATGACCACGGTCTTACTTCCTTCTGTCTGAAGGATGGCCGCCAGATTGAGGAGCAGCATGCATCATCCCGCTGACGCACATCGAGGGAAATCCGGGAGCTGTCTGCTGGAACAGCTGCTGGTTTTTTTTTTCTTTCTTTTTTTTTTTTTGAAGGAAACTAGAGGGGAAAAAAAAAATCCTGGGACAAAATTGAGCAACAGTGTGCGATACTTGAGCCACCAGTGCATAGACTGATTGTCTCCACCACCACCGGAATCAGACATTTGATAAGCAAGTTAGACCAACACTTGGGAATTCTGAGCCGAGTTGAGATGTCCTAGTTTGTGAGGAGTCTCAGGGTTGTGCCTGTGGGCAAATTATTCAGAATAATGATTATTCAGAATTGGAAACTTCCAGTCAGGGAGGGAGGAAAGGATACGTACTCAGGAGCTGAATTTTTTATTATTTTGAAGTGGAAAAATTCAAGTCAGCATGGTTTTAATGGCACATTTGCTTCAGCTCATGTTGCTGAAGAGAGTTACGTCCATACAGAGAACCCTCTTTATGTCGCCACTTTGTCCAGGAGAAAGGATCGAGTGGCTGATCTGGTCCATCTTAAAATCCCTTCACTGTGTGTCTGACAGCAGAAAGGACAGAATGATGTGAGGGCAGCAGTGAGACCCTTTGCCGTGCCAAGGTGAGGGATGTCACTGCTGCAGGAAAGAGGGTATGTGAAATGAGTAGTGAAATCCAGCCTGTCAGCCCCTCTGACAGTCTGTCCTGCTGTAACATCAGCCATTTATGTCGAGGTGGCAAAGCAGCATGTCCCTGTTGTGCTGTGAGTCAACATAAGGGGAGATGTTGAAGCAGCTCCTCTTACACAGCACAGTCTAAAACAGGCTAATGGGATGTGTATCAGCATTGAATCCAAGGGGCACAACCCCCCCATCCCAATTTCTCTAGGGTTTCTTTTCCTCCTAAGACATGTTTTTTGTTGGACAACTGTGAAAATTTTGGCTCTTGGGTGTGGACACTGGCACTGGGCTTGTTAAATCAAAAAAAAAAAAAAAAGTCATTCCTTCCTCTTCGTCTCTTATTTCTGTCTTCTGTATCATCACTGCTTAATTTTAGTTAATGAATATCAGGGAATTTAAAGGAGAGAATTCATAGAGTCTGTAATGAAATCAGCAGTTGGACAATAGAGTAATAAAATCTCTAATTACCCAGGCTGAGAGTTAAGCTGTGATAGTTTGGCCGTGTATTCAGCAGTGTTATACGCAAGATTACGTGTCCTTCTGGACAGATCTTTAGCTTAACTGGCTCTGTGGGAGGTGACAGGGATCAAGCCAGAATCCTGTAGATTAAGTCTTGCTAGGAAGTCTTGCGGTAGAGTAAGTCTTGCTAGGAACTGCACATACAACCTCTGTGTTAAAGGGGCATTTTGTGAACCGCTTTGTGGATGGGAATGTTTGAATTGGTGGTCAGCAGGGAAATAGCATAGCAGGGAATTTTACTGGGTTTGATGCTAGAGACACATCTATAAAATGTTGCAAGTGTATAAAATACAGCTTGTATGTGTGTTCTAGCATGTGTGGTTTGAAAGGTTTATGGTCCTGGAAGCTGCATCTCAGCACTTCTTCCAGTAAAACCTCAGGTGAGTAGTCTAGACAGAGGTGACGGAGGATTTCCCTCTGAACAGGAACCCAGTAGAAGCTGGAAGCTGGAGTGAGTCTAATGGGAGAGGACAGGACTTGGGACTCTTTTTGCTTATTTCTTCTCTTTGTTTTTCATGCTGTAGTTATCCAGCAGTCCATCCAAAAACAGTTGGCTGTATTGATTCTCCCTAAGTGAAAGCTTTACATGGGTGTAACTCTTTCTTTTCTTTGGCAGCCAAAACATTTTTATTTCCAAAGCTAGAAAAGTCTAGAGTTCTTTTTTTCTTTTGGTGCCATTTCTAGGTAACGGAGCTTCAGTAAATCCAGCACTTAAAAACATTTTTAAATTAAATTAAAAATAAAAATGAGGGGGAAAGGGACACAAATGCAAACTGGGAAAGTAGGACAAGGGCAGTGTAACAGCTGGCTGCTGGGATGGACAGCATGGTGAAGGATGTTGTCATAACATTTGAGAAGAAAGACATTTTAAAGCTTCCAAAGACAAGCTTTTTATGGAGCACTCAACCCTAAACCTTGTTGCTGCAACACATTGATCTGCCAGAGCCCTTCATGGGGTTGGGAGGGATTGTGGTATCAATATTGGCCTTGGCAGCCATGGTACAATAAAAAATGTGCATTGGGTGTGAACTTTTCTGAGCCAGGGAGTGAGCTGAGTGGGCTTAAAAGTGACGGTTTCAGCATAGGGATGATGCAGAGTGGAAGTGACCATTCTTGGGAATCCTAGATCTGAGTAGGTCTGGACCTGTTTGCTGCTTGGTGCTCGAGATGAGACTCTGCTGCTGATCCCAGTGTCTGTCAAGAGCTGGAAATCAAGTTTAGTACACAGAATCATAGAATATTCTGGGCTGGAAAGGACTGTAATGACCATCTGGTCCAACCCCACTAACTGTAGGAAGGGTTGCTTAAATGGGGGAATGAGTGGCATCACTGTAGAGCTGGTTCAGTGTGAGCTCACGATTGACACAACGACACAGAGAACGCAGAGAGCTGAGCTGTGTAATGAGCAGGGACACCTGTCCCTTCACTGCCTGTATGGCAGCAGCTTGGTGGGGAAGTCCTTCATGTGGGTTCCTCCTCTTTTTTTTTTTTTCCTCTCATGATCTCTCTCCAAAAGCTTTCCTGGATCAGAAGAGACTTTAATATTAAACTGTTTCTCCAGACCGTGTCTTTGTCCTTGCCAGGTGTCGTGGTTTAGCCTGAGTTCCACAGTCACTCTCTCTCAAGTGAGATACGGGGGGAGGATTGGAAAGGTAAAAGGGAGAAAACTCAGGGGTTGAGATAAGACAGTTTAACAGTTAAAGCAAAAGCCACACATGTAAACAAAGCAAAACAAGGAATTAATTCCCTACTCCCATTGGAGATCGGTGCTCAGCCATCCCCAGGAAAGCCAGGAACCAATGCCTTAATGGTAACTTGGGAAGATAAACACCATCTCTGCGAACATCCCCTCATCGTCCTCCTTCCCCCAGCTGTCTGATGCCATATGGTGTGGAATATCCCTTGGGTCAGTTGGGGTCATCTGTCCCAGCTGTGTCCCCTCCCAGCTCCTGGTGCTCCCCCCCCAGCCTCCTCACTGGTGGAATGAGGAGCAGAGCAATCCTTCACTCTGTAGGAACTGCTCCTCAATAACTAAAATATCCCTTTGTTACCAACACTGTGTTCAGTGCAGACCCAAAAGACAACCCCATATAAAGAAGACTAAGTCTATCACAGCCCAAACCAGCACACCAGGGTGGCAGGCAAGGGATTTTGTCTCCTTTGTTGAGGGTCCTGCATGGAGTCTTTCCTGGCACTTTCCTCCCAGTGTCACTGGGGACACGGCGCAGGTTTATGGATCTCTCCCCAGATTTCCAGAAACTGGCAGTCTCCTTCTCAGCTGTGAGGTAAAAAAGCCTGAAGCTGCAAGGCAGAGCCAAACCAGCAGATCTCTTCTGAGCAGCCTTCTGCGTCCCAGGGGGGACAGGTTGAGTTGGTCTGGTAAAAATAAGTTTGTGCCAGCTCTGTGGGGAGTCAAATGTCTGGGTGTGCAAGCTCTCGCATGGAACAGCTTGTATAAAATGTGCTTTTGAAACTGCAGTGTCCTGCATTTCTCCTGTCCCTCCATCCAAAAACATCCACTGAACTCAGCTGGATGCTCCCTTGTAAAAGAAGATTGAACATTGGAATATGACCTCAGAGCTACAAGGAGGGAGGTGATGTGGGGGTTTGTGCGTTGAACGTGGAAATCCTGTGTTGTTTTTTATGTTTTTTTAAAGTACCTGGAGATTTTTTTAAACTTTTTTTTTAGTGCAGGGACCATTTCCCCCTCCTTGATGTCTTTCAGAGCTGCAGGGGCTCAGCCTGTCTTGTGGCTCTGAGGGGTTTCGTGCTGTTTCTGCGAGGGGTGTTGTGTGTGGTCGGGTCTGAGAGCTGAAGGAAGTGAAGTCTGTGTTTGGGAGTTGAAATACGTACTTGAGGAGAAGTAATTGACCCTAATCTGACAGCAGATCTCGCTATGCAGAGGACAGCTCATCACCATGTTAACAGTAACGGGCTTTCCAAAGGAAATGGAGCTGATGGATGTTTTCTAATTATTCCCTTGTGTGGCAAATGTTAAAAGAGCCAGCTTGAAATCTCTGCCCAGAATTCAGAACCTTAATTTGTTTGACCTTTCCACTGCTGCAGACACAAGGCCCCGTGAATTGCAGTCATCTTCATTAATTTCTCTATTGTTCTGGAGATGCAAATGAGCGTGTTCTTCTGCAGACACTGTGTGAAGATGGAGATGGAGATGGAGCTGGGTGCTGGGCAGCACCTCGGTGTGTTTGAGGGGCTGTGCCTTACTGGAGATCTTCAAGACAGGCTGAGGGACATCCTGGGTGACTGTAGCTGGAGTTTTGTTTGAATACATTGGTACAGGAGGGGTTTCTCTGCCTCTCTGTGTCTTTCTTAGAAATAACCAGTTACTGGCTTTGCAAACATCCATTTTGACAAAGAGAACTACACTTTAGGTCGTGTATCTCAAGGATCTGTGGTGCTCCAGTATCATCCTTTTGGATTGAAAATCCTGTTCCCACCAATCAGCCTAAAACCCCTTTGAAAGCACATGTGTGTTTTCCACTGGTTGGTCAGGGAAACTTTTTAGCCTGGCTTGCTGTCTCAAACCCACACTTGCTTTCATGCTTTAATGAACAAAAAATAGAGCTGCCAGGCATCTGCTGGTTCAGATGGATGTCCTGGTACCAAACGTGTGTCCATGTGTGTCTGTGAATCACCAGTGGGTGCAGCAGTAATTTTTGGTAAGTAGGAGGCAGACAAAATTGCTGGTTATGATTTGAAGTCTTGCCCACAGCAGAGCAAGCAAAAGGGATGAATTAGAGACAGGAATAGTAGCACAGCCTTTTTTTTTTTCTTTTTTGTGTGCAGGAAACCTCAAAGCATATAATAAACTATTGCCATTTTGATTACCAAAAAAAACCCCAACCCAACCACCCCAAAAAACTGAAAGCAGAGATAAAATAAGAAAACCTCAAACCTAATGGGTTTGCCAGTAATAAAAATACATCCCAGAACAAAAGGCTGCAGAGTGGATTTTTATGTCTTGTATTCAGTGTGCTGGAATGAAAAGAAATTGGCAAAAGCCTATTTTTAAAGTCCCCACCTCGCTTGTAGCTTCTTATTTTTGCCTGGGAGGAGGAGTTGCCGTCGTGGCAGCCAGCAGGAATAGTGGGGAGTATGGGAAACGACATCATTAGGATAGCATTAATTACTCTTATCAGAGGATTTATTTTACAACAAGCTGCCCCACCATAGTTCAGTGCACTCTCCAGCAATGGCTGTTTTAGTCCTGGAAGCTGTGCCGGGGCCAGGCCAGTGACTCTGAAATTCGCTGCTGATTTTGGACTTGAGTGAACAAAGAGCCATTAAATTACACAGAAACACAAAGCTCCTTCAGGCTGTTCTGCTCCGGTGGGACTTGTTTGAATCCTTATAAATACATTGAACTGACGTTGGCACTTTAAGTAAAGCCTTTCATGTCCTTTCTATATAATGAGTATAGCCTTGGCCACAGCTAATAATCTGCTTCCTTCTCTCATCCCTTCCCTTCCCTTCCCTCTGCCTCGGTTCCGAACCTGCTGCTTCTTATTTAGTGAGGCTCATCCTGCTGTCTGCTGAGCTTCCCCACATCTCAGCACAGCTCAGGCATCGTGTGCTTCTGGCAGGTCTTCCAAGAGGGGAAAAATTTAGTAGGGAATGGTGGTTTTCTCTGGACACAAATTAGGCTGCATTTTAATGACGATTTCCTGAGGTTTGGTGCATTGCACTGATACAGATTCTAATTGAATGTCTTCACTGAGCCCAAAAAATTACTTAATCCTTGGCCTCTTGCTGTGGGTGTGGGAACACGGCACCTTTCTAGCTCTGCTGGGATGTGGTTGGGCATGGAGGAGAAGGCTAAAATCCTGAATCAGCATTCCCTCTCCACTGCTCTTTTAAAATCAAACTAGGACTGTTTTGGTCTCCAGCACTGACAAAACTCAGAGGATCCAGCTGTACTGCACAGCAAAGTGCCTTTCCGGGATATCTGGCCCAGCTGCTGTGCTCCACCCAGGGTAATGGTCTAAGCAAAGCAAAGCGGTGCTTAATCCCAAGTCACTTCTAATGCCCACATCTTAACTTGGAGCTGCTGCTCTCCTGTGCTTATCCTCCAGGGCTGCGGCTTGGATCGCTCCAAACCCGTGTCATTACCCAAGTGGCATAAAATGTGCCACTGGAGTTGCCAGTGTCTGGAGGAATGTCTTGTGTTCTTGCAGGTTTGTGGGAGTCGCCTGTCCACGTTGATGGGGAGGCTGCCACTGCTTCTGGCTGATTCCTGGCAGCGTTTGGTGACTGGCTGAGCGCAGTGTTTGACAATGGATTTTCCACGAGGTGCAGCGCACGGCGGTGCCCGGAGCTGGCTCCTGCCGTGCCGTTCCTCGTTAGGAAATTGGATGCTTCTGGTTGGCGCAGCTGTGCCATGTTCCCCATGGCAGGGAGGGAGGAAGGCAGAGCAACACTGCAGCTGGTACAGATCCACCACAGCCTCAGAGCGATGGCTCTGAATCCGTTGTTCCTGCCCGGAACATTGGATTGGAAAAGCAGGCGGTGTTTGCATTTAGGGTCGTAGCTTGTGGAGCACTTTGTTGTGTCCCCTCCTGGACTTTGCTGGTTTGCTCTCATGTGGATCACAGGCTGTTGAGTTTCACCCATGTATGTCTGTATTAACTCAGGAATCTCAGCCTGATCGAGTTTTGCTCCAGAGAGATGAGAGAGAGAGGTTAATTCCTGCTTGTCTCTACAGACAGATTAAGTAAGAGATACTTAAGTGGTCCTAAGAGAGAGGCATATCCCACGCTGCAGTAGCAGAGGCTCTGGGGGAAGGATTTAGTCCCCCATCTGTCCTGGGGTGGGAATTATTCCTGATACCAGCTCTGGTGACCAACAGTGACCTTCAGCGTGGCTGGCTGGCCAGGCCTCTTAGGAAAAAAGGGCTGTGTCTTACATGGGACTTGGTCAGCATCTTGTCAGAGCCCCTGTGCCCCTCTGAATACTTTTTGCACTAACAAATCTTCCCTGATCCTGGTGGGAAACTGCTGAAGCTCTGAAATAAAAGTTCATTAACACAGGGCTGTGAGTGGTGGAAACGAGAGAGATAAAGGCAATTGTAAAGTCATGAGCTGTAAAGAGAATTTAGGGGTTCTGATCCAAACAGGATGAGCACATCCACACAAGGGGGATGCTCTGTGCATCCCAGAAACTTCATTTAAAGTATATTCTCTCTATTCTTAAGTCAGAGTAGTTGGGCAGTAGTGTATTATCTTACCTATTTTCACCATTTTGGTGAAGCTGTTCAAAGGTTCAGGCACTTTGACAGTCTTCAAATTGGGACATACCTTTGTAAATGCCTTTCCCAGCCTTTTACTCCTGCTTTAGCATAAACCCTACAATGGGCAGGACATGTGGTGGCAATTCTTTTGTGCACCAGGCCCTGAAGTAAATGTTGGTCTGTCAAAATGTGCCTTTTGAACGTGCTTCTCCCAAGAGAAGTAGGTGTCATCAGCTCCTGTTTCAGTTCTTGTTGTTAGGCTGTTTCCACCGACTGGTTTGCCATCTGCTGTTGAGGTCCTTCACGTAGCAGAGGCCGGTTGTGCTCTCCAGGCCTGTTCCGAGGTAGAAAAAGTGGCACGTTTCAACTGCTGAGTCAGTGGAACAGTGACACACAGCAGCTCTGCTCTGCCATGTGGTCCAATGAGCATTTGAAATGGAATAAATCTTGCAATCCTGCTAAAACCGTGCCAAAACATTTTTCAGCCTGGGGAAAAATTGATAGCAAGATGACATGAGTTCCTTGCAGGCTGCCACCTCGACCCTGAGCCACCTTGGTCAGGAGGATCTGGCGGCAGCAGAATTGAGTCAAAATCCGTGAGTCTTTTTCTCTCCTGAGAGAGAAAAGGAGCTGATGGTGAGACCTCCAGGATTTTGTTTTATATGGTCCCTGTGTAAGGCACCAGTCCAGGAGTGGAAAGTCTGTATCCGTAGGTCTTTTAGAGCAGTCACAGGATAAGGTTGCCAAGTCTTCTAAGACTTTAATTATCGTGCTGTAATTCCATCTGCAACCTTAATAAAGATGATGTCTTGAGGGGTGATCTGCTTTCATCCTCCTTTTGCGTATGTGGGCTGATACATGAATGTTTGCATTTTTGGCATTCTTGATTTTTAGGTTTTTCTCTTAAAATGAGAAGGGAGACTGCATGAAAGTCAAAGGAAGCACAGTCAGTCGTCAATGCAGTCGGGTTAGAATTTGCACAGCTGCCAAAATGAGGTTCAGATATTTTACTGGGTGATACAAAATAAATGTTTAATTCATAGTGCGTAACACTTTAAATAAATATGACTTGGCCACCCTCTAATGAGGATATGCTTGACCATTGACACCTCGTATTCTGGCTGTAGTTTCTCTCACTGGTTTTTATGGCAGACTGTACACATTTTGGAAAAACAACATTCAAAGTACAATTCATTCAATCTAGTCTAAAATGAGTCTTCAGTCTTGTAACATCATGTTTGAAACGCTGCATTTAAATTGCTGCTTGCAGGCAGCTTTCAGGATTCAAACTGAACTTAAAACTGACTTTTATGGAGTAATAAACTGCAATGTCATATACTCGATGGTGTCAACATACAGCTACTGTCTACTTTTAACTGAAGACCTTGAAGTTTCTCCTCCCTTTTCCTTTCTTGAGAGACATTTGCTTATTCCCTGCATTCCATGCTGTGCTGGATTCATCCACGTGCTGTTTCCCCAGAGGTTTTCCCTGTGCTGGAGGAGGGGAATGATAAATTTTTGAGCCTAACTGTGCAAGGGAAGCGAAGTTTGGTTAGTGATTGCCCTTTCTCATTGCATTTTGTCCCATAACTGGAGCTGTTTCTTGGACTAACCAGCCAGAGAGTGAAGAGGAAGGGAAAGTCACTGGGAATAACGAAGTGGCTGTGAGAGATCTCCCCCTGCTCCTTATTGGAATAGGTGGGAGGGCAGAAGGAGCAGAAGGGAAACACAACCACAGCCATTGTAAATACAGATTTCCTAGGTAAACAGGGATTTGTGTAGCACAAATCCACTGGAATGAGTTATTTGTTGCCGGTGTAGCAAGTATCTACTGCTCTACCCACAGCTGCTTTTCTTAAGAGAGCTGAGGATCTCTAATTTGGGGCAACCTTAGTTCTTACGGTATTATCACGTAAACACTGTGCCTTGTCTCTCTGGGAAGGTGATTTATGGTTAAATGAGGGAAGCTGTGAGGGGAGGCAGCTCTGGACCACCAGCGGGTGCTCTGTGGGCTGTGGGCTCCTGCAGGCCTTCGGCAGCTTTTCATACCAGCTCCCCCCCCCGGTTTTATGTCAGCAGTGAGACCCACACGCCGCCAATAAACATTTGGCTATTTCAGTTTTGCTAAGGAGGGCTTGGCAAGGGATCACACACCTCTCCCAGCATCTTCCCAGGCTGCCCGTACAAAGGGGCTGTAGCTCTTCCCTGGAGTTCCTGGGTGGAAAGCGTTGCCCATTGTGCCGAGAAAAGCCGCTCCAGGAGCTCACTAGCACCACTCCTCCGTTCTCAGGCACGGCTGTTCCTGCCGCTTGTGTCAGTGCCAGGACTCTAAACATCAGGGAAACCAGAATGTTTGCACTGTGAGCTAATCTACTCTTTAAAGATGTTAGATAATGTAATAAAATAGCTTAGTGGTGCGTTGCAATTACCTTTCGCATTTCGTCATGCTTCGAAAATTTTCGTCTTCTGAAACTGGGGCTGTATTTTTAGTACAGTGCAACCAAAAATGTCTGGCCAAGAACCTGATATAGTACCTAGGAAAATGGAAATATTCCTTTAAATGTCTTCCAGAGCTGTGGTTTCCTCTGAGTATTAAACTCCATTTGTTATGTCCTGATTACATACTTTGGTCTGGGTTATATACGGCTTGGATTTATAATTCTGTATATATATGGACAGTTCGATCTCTTCCTTGTATTTTTAATAACAGAAAGCAAAACTTAGACTTCTGTTTTGGTATGATGTAAGCATCGTTATTTAGTATGCAAGAGAATCAAGATTACATTCTTTTGTTTGCCACTGAAGCTTACAGATTATTCTTATTTTGTTTTTTCTTCATGGTTTTGACCAAAAGATTCATGGCATTAAAACGCAAACCAGTTTGTCAGGGTAATGGTTTCTGTACCTTGGAAGTGAAGAGAGAAACCAGATCTAGAGCTGGCTAACTCACCAGTGGATTTGGAGTGGGTTTGGTGTCGTTCAGCAATGACATGAATTAGTGCATCTCTTACAAACCTGCATCCTTGTTCACACAGTTCACTCTTCCTGGCATTTCGCATCATTCAGGGCACAGATTATTAGCAGTAGTCTCAGCTACTCTCTTGAACAATGACCCTGTGCTGTCTTCTGCTCTTTGCCAGTCTTCAGTACATCTCTTTTCCTGTAAGGAAATTTCCACGCTGGCATTTTTTGCACCACTTCCCGTCTAACATGGGTCTTCAGGTTCTGGCCACGTCACTTCGGTCCCAGCCATAAAACCTGTTTCTTAGAAATCCTCCGAGTGTGAAAACCCAACCCTCAAGAACAGGCAGTCCTTTTGTTGAAAATCAGCATCAAGCATTGAGCACTCCAAGATGTGTAAATCACGTGTGTTTGTCTCCTCGCCCATCCAAAGTGAGGCAAAGCAGTGTCCTTGTGAGTTGATGGATTTAGTGGGGTTTGTATGTGATTTAATGTGCTTCAAATTAGTCACGGTGCTTTATTCCCTAGGCTTCATTAAGCTCGTGGTCTGCCCGTGTTGCGATAGTCACCCCTCACAGTTCACGGAGTACCAGTTTTAATATCCGGATATAGATTTCTTCAATATCCTGCAACGCATTTTTCGGTGCTTTTCTGGGTAATTCTAATACTAAAACAGTCTGTGATGCACCAGGCCCCCGAGCTACATTTCCAGGTTAGCATAATGCTTTCCATCTTACATCTTTGCGCAACTGCTGTTACGTGTCGGGGTTTTTTTAGGACATAAAGTACCCGAAAGGAGCTTCTTACTTAAGAAGTACGATAAAACAGTGGGTGCTGTAAGTTTGCCTCTTCTGGTCTGATCTGCTGTTGAGCCTTCTCCCTTCTACTCTGTCTTTGCTCCTCTCTTTTTTTATCTGTGGGAGATATCTGACGATGCACTGTTTCCATGGAGAACGGGAGATCAGCTCTGCATTCTTCTGGCTTAAAGACCTGCAGAAACAAGTGTCATTCCAGAGAGGAAAATAAAAGTTCTCTTTTGACAGTTTGCTGAATAGAAAGATGGCAGGCTGAAGAGATTTGGCTCGATTTGTCGCCTGTGTTCCTGTAGCACTCCTGAATTAGCTGTTAAAGCCTCTGTGATGGGAGGAAACAATTATTTTACAAGTCAAGAGGTCAAACTTCTCTCAGAGGCAGAGATTTGTTATTTGCTGGTGTGTGTTGAAGCATTTCTGGACCAGGTGTAGATTTGCCTTCTCCAAGCAGAAAAAACGGCACCTTTGAACATATTATCATTGCCTTAAAAATAAAAAAGAAAACTGTGCCCTCGGGCATTTGAGAGGAGGCCAGACCTCAGAGGACAGCTGAAGAGAGACAGACAGGTTTCTAACATCTGGTTTGGGTGGGTGGATTGTATTTGACTTTGGCGTTCACATCAAGAGGAGGCAAAGGCAGCAGAGGCAGGGCTTGATGAAGGCACAGTCCAGCAGCCTGCTTGCTGTCCTGCTGGGTCTTTGATGGAAAAACCTGGGTCTTTGATAGGGAAAAACCCCAAACAGGCATGAAATGACAGTGAGAATCCTGGGGTACATGCAAAGTTCTTTCTGCAGGCTTTAGGGAAAGTACTGCCACTGCTGAATTTGTCATCCCAAATCAGGTTGTTGCTACAGAGTGATTGATTGACAGGTCCTTGACAAATGTCTTTGAGCGAAGCGAGAGCCTTCCTCCCACCCTGAGCTCTCGAGGTGCCTGCAGGCCCTGCCAGATGAGCTGTGTGGAAAGGTGCTGCTATTTTAAGACTCAAATAGGGTGTCAGTGCCCATTTTGTTTTCTGACACAAGATGCAGCCCCCGGGGCTGAGTCAGCAGTGGATCCCTCTGCCTCCAGCTGAGCCTGTTCCCAAAAACTCACTCTCAGTAGCTGTTTCCAAGCCTGCTGTCAGCTGTGACTTGGGAGCACCTCTTTGCTCGTCGGGTGCACATCAGAACCCTTATTAGCTCTGGCTCAAAACCGCACTGAACCCGGGAACAACCTGCAGTTCAGATGATACAAGTATATCTCAGAAGAGCGCTGAGGAAAATGCAGCAGAAAGTACTTCTGTGTGTCCCTCTGAAAGCCCCATTGAAGGGCTCTGGCTCCCTCGTGGATGAGCCTTTGTGGGACAGCAGAGGAACACAGTCCTCATCCATGCACCCTGCCCTCCTGGGCCTGCCCCTGAACCGCGGCGATTTATGACACCCCGAGGACACGGGAGCCCATTTCAATGCAGCTTTAAGCTGTCAGGCTGTAAATTGTCTTGGTTCAGGAGCTACTTCAAAGCAGCCCAGCCTTCCTGCTGCAAGGAGAAGGCTTTTTGGCAAACCTAGCACAAGTCATTTGCTATTCATGAGTCAAATCCCTGAAATGTCTTCGATCAGCAACTAAAAATGGGTCACGAGAAGACAAGGCATTGCTGTCTGGTAAAGGAGGCTGCAAACTCCACTGGCCTCCTTCATCTGTTGGCTAAAGCTCCTTCTGCTTTCTCTGCAGTGGCTTTCCCTCCCCTGCCTGCCTTTTTCTGGTGTGCTCAGCATTGCTGAGCACCCACAAGGTTTCCTGAAGCAATGGGACCTTGGCCCGGCAGGCAAACCCACCCAGAAATTTTCCCATTGCCCCTGTCTCCCGGATGAGTGAAAAATGTTGATGGGGTTTGGGAAAGTCACTGATGAAAATGATAAATTCCTCCAAGCTGCCCGGTTTCCAAATCTGAAGGGGCTGCAGCGGTCAAGGGAGAGGGAAAGGCAACACCAGCTGGGTGCAAGTGGAGACTTGCAGGCTGCAGTCTGGCAGCTGAGGGATGGAGGGACCAAGCCATGGTGGCTGCAGATGATGAGCACCAGGTTTGAAGCCAGGTCTGCTCTCCCAAAACTGTACCTGCAGCAGCTTGGATGCAGCCAGCAGAAAGAAGTATCCTCCAGGCTGGAAGCAGAAGAACAAAGAAAACCCTATGAAGGGACAAAAAAATCTCTTTTTATGTGTGGCTGATGTTCAGCAGGGAGTTTAGTATGTTGTGTGAGCAGCAAATCCTTCCCTGAGCTGGGGAACGTTCAAGGCAGTGGCTCCCTGGGCCAAGCAGTGGCTTTTTTTCCTTTCCATTTCTAATGGCTAATGCATTTACATTCGGCATTAACTGCATTTATCAAGAGCCACATCTCCTGTTTTAATTTAGAGCATTCCAAAAGCAGCAGTTGAATATTCTTTTTGTCAGAGCTGGGTGATGGATGGTGGACATCAGCAAGGCTTAAACACCCGTGTGGAGGTGAACCCCTCTCTCTGACAGACTGTGTGTAATGCAAGAGGCACTTGGTTACCCAGCACTGCAGAGTAACCCTGCTTGTTCCTTTTCCAAACTGTGCCAGACAACAGACTTCCAGAAAACCTCAGACCATATACAGTTAGCCAGCAACACTATGTGAAGTCTTTAACCATATTTGAACGAAGGGGCTGACTTGGACACGGCGAGGAGGGAAATGCCAGTCTGCCTGACAGCTCGTTTTAATAATGAGAAAGTTGTTCCACTGACAGGAGGACAATAAAAACTGTGGCTGCCTAGAAGGTTGTTGCCTTTCTTCTAGCGCAGAGCATATATGAAACTGCAGAGGAATGAGTTGGTCCTGTGCATGTGCAGCCCTGCTTTTCCCTTCTTTCACCCCTCTTCCCTTTTTTCACCACTTTTCTATTCTTTCTGGGGTGTTGAATCCACACCCACCCTGTCCACCCTATCTAAATGAGGCTTCAATGTGCATTAGTAAATCACTGCTTTCTCCTAAAAAGTGCCTAATTTTAACTATATTATCCCTTATGCTTCAGTGAATCAAGGAATAAGAATAGGTGACCTTTGTAGTTAGAGCCATTAATTCACAATTTATGGGACTTCTGGCTTACAGGGCTTGAAAGTCAGATTCCTGAGAGGTTGTCAGCCCTCTGGTAATCAGCAGAGGACAAACCTCTGCTGATCCTCTATTGATCAAGGAGCAAGTATCTTTTATAACCAGACTCCTGTGTAGTGCACATATTTTAGACGGCAGAACTCTTTGAGGCAGGGACCTTGTCACGGAGCAGTTTTGGCAGTGCCACGTCTGCGCTGGATGATGTACATATGTTTTCCAATGATGAGACAAAGGGCAGATTTTGCTTTTAACCTCAGCACAGAATAGCAGGCAGGCTTTAAGTCTTGTGTGGGAATGATACAAGCAGGAGGAAAACTCTTGCACAATCACGGCATCTCAGTGTGGAAATCGTGTCTGCAGCAGCGGCGTTACCGCACGATGCTCGTCACCATCACAGCCTCCTAAAGCCGTGTTATCCCTGGGTCAGGGCACAGCTCTGGATCCTTGTGGGCTGGCTGAAGCATGTGGCTTCTCCACATAAAACAAGGGTTTGTGACTTTATTTCCCTCCCCTCCTCTGAGCAATTACTAAACAATTCTTTTGGTGAAAAAAGAGATGTGCATGCATTTAATACCCACGCCCGAGAACAATGCTGTGCAGCTTTGGTGAGCCCTGCGAGCTGTCATCCTGGGCTGCTCCCCGTGTGAAACAAGCCGGTGATTGAGTCCAGGCCCTTGGAGACAGTCTTCAAACCAGCTCCAGAAATGGTGGGTCTGGCTGAAAAACCAGATTCAAGATGAAGAGCCACTCTGAGCTCGCAGGCTGTGAAAGAGGAGGCGGGAAACCATCTGCCTGCGTCACAAACTGTTGGGCACCAAGTCTGTGGGAGTTTATTAGGAGCTCCATAGCTCCTTCTGATTTTCTACCAAAAGGGTTCTTTTAAATCCAGCTTGATACAGGAGAACCAGCCAGAGGAGTAAGTTTCCATTTCATTGCTGAATGCCTTGGAGGGGTGTCCTGCTGACCCCAGACCTGGGCAGGAAACACAGCTCTGTCTCCCATCCCAGCGCAGGGCAGCCTTCAGCACCGTCCAGCAAGGCTTGTCTTCAGCACGGTCCTGGAAAAAGGCATTAGGGAGCACCATGTTGGAGCACTCCTTAAAATCCGAGCCTGGAGGAGAGGTGGCAGTGCCATCCAGTTGTCACAACAGCAGCTCACCATCACCTTGTCCCTTGTGCTGTTGCAAACCAGGCAGAGGTGTGAGTGGAGCCAAGTGTTGATCTGCAAGGTCAAGTAGATGGAATGAGCCCACTCTCAGAGCTGGCTTGGTATGTGTTTCAGGTACCCAACCAACGTGAAGTGCTGTGCTGCTGCCACGTCCTAGGGACAGGCCACCACCTATTTGGAAGGGGCCAAAGTTTCAAGAGTGCATCCTGAACAACGTCCCCTCTTCCAGCTGCTCACCTGGTAGAGGCACAACACAGCAGCACCCATGGAGCAGCTGTTGTGGCAGCTGGGAGGAGGCTTCACTAGCAGAGAAATTAGAAATCTTACATATTCCAAATTTTCTGTCAATTTTCATTAGCTGGTGCAGCTGACAGAAAAGCACTTTTACCATCAGTTGTTAGGAAAGCGTAAAGCAATTGGATTTATAAAGACAGTTACGGAAGATTCTCTGTCACTTCGAGGATGTCCTGGCGCCACAGATTTGAAGGGCTGCAGCTTTGACTTGTTGGTCAAAGTTGGCCTTGTCTTCGGGATTTTATTCAGCATTCCCAGCTCCCCTGTTGTCCTTTTCCAAAAGATGAGTTCCTGACAGAAGGCTTTACAAGGGATCACTGGTTGTGATCCAAGCATGGCCTGTTGCCATGAAAAAGGGGGCTGTGTCCCTCCTCACCTAAAATGTTTCTACGTAAGATGCAAGTGATGAGCATCTTGAAAATGAATCTGTTTTTTAAAATACACCCCCACCTTTTTATATGCAGGGAAGGACTGCAGCAGTCGCTATTGTGAAGCTGAATCTTTGCCTAATCAAATCCACAGTAATCTCCTGTGAAGGCTCAAGAGGAGATTCAGAGCCTGGCACTGAAGTGACTGTTCCAGTCCTGCCCTTCAGTCCCGGTACTGTGACATTGTCTCCATGTAGGGTTCCATGTGCCTACTCGGGGATGGGGGTTCTTGGAACATCCTGCAGCAAAAGAAAGCTGGTGGGCAGGACTGAAAGGGGTGGATCCTGCAGACGGATCCACTGGAGCCAATCCTTTTCCCAGGCTTCCTGCAGAATCTGGTGTTGGCAGAGACCTGGAGACCTTGTCTAGTGAGAGACCCCTGCTGTCCCCATCCAGGCTGGTAAAGGAGCTGCACTGCTGCAGCTTGATTTCTGATTTTGGACTGATGTTGAGATGGTGACGGGATGCCTGGTCTGCAGCTGAAGTTTGTCCAAGCTGGGGGTTTCTTCTCCACCTCCCTGTAAGCAGCAGCCTGTGGTAGCCTTGCCAAGTGAACCAAAAGTCTCATGATCCATCATGGCTCTCAACTCCTACAAAACCACTGGACGTGGAAAGCAGCTCCCAAGTAGGAATCTTTGAATTCCATGAAGAGAAGTATTTCTAAGTGGTTACATTTCTGCTTCTTGCAGACACATGGTGGAAAATCACACAGCAGTCCAGAAGGGGTCTTAGTCCCTGCTCAGAGGAGACTGCATCCCTCTAACTGTTCGTAGCATCCAAAAAAATATTGGCCAGGGTGTGAGAAGCTTTCTGCTCATCTTCTCCAAGAAACTACCCTCCCAGGGTCATGTGCTGCTCCTCTGGAATCTTAACACTTTGCATGAGAAAGAGCAGGCACCAACTTCCAAGGCTGCGGCTCCGTCTTTCATGGGCCTGTTGAAATTCATAATGAAAACCAAGTTTTCGTGTGCTCTGCCTGTGCTGCAGAGTAAAAGTGTGGAGTTGACAACAAGAACAAGAAATCCTGAGACAGTATATTTGATGGGCGAGCAATTTGGCATCATCCCTGAGTCTGGCCTTTAAATGAGCAAATCAGCGGCGAGTCTCTGTGTCCCTGGTTTTATTTGGATCTGGGACAGAGGCTGGAGGGGGAGAGCTGAATCATTTGCCCCATGGGTCAAAGCCTTGAGCAAGGCTGAGCCTTGTGCAGCACAGCAGTTTGCACCAGGGCTCATAGTGTGGAAATTATGCTCGAAACAACTTTGGAGAATCCTTTCTTGGGCAGTCACCGTAACAATTAGTCACTAGCACATACGATATTCTGATTCTTTAATAGCTGGAGCATAGAACATTTGTTAATGCGTGTTGGTGATGTGTTTGTTTTTGTTTCTTTCAAATCAGAACCTTTTGGAAGAAAAGCTCTTAATCACATCCAGCTCTCCTAAGGTTTGCACAGTTAAATCCAAATAGCTTAAACTGGTACATTCTGTTTTAACTGGTTTCTGTATCCTCATTTAGACAGAGCAGGAGGGTGAAGCTCAGTTTAATGCAGGGGCAGGAGGAGGGAAGTTCTCTCCCTCCTAGCTGCAGGATCTCAGTTCCCAAGTGCCCTGGACTGCTCCCACGTGTGGGTTTTGGGTAATGAGATCGTCAAGCTCAGGGTCAGAGGTGAGGTACACGATGCCAGTTTTGAAGACCCATTCATTTTTACAGGTTTTCTTCTTTCTGTTGCCAAGCTGGAAATACTTTAAAGGCTACTTGGTTTGAGAAACTGTAAATGAATAAGTAATTTTTAAGCTCTTCTACTTGCTTAAACAAGAAAGGATTGGGAGAAGAACAGTTGTTTAATTAAACAGCTACTTGGTATGGTTCACAAGAGCTTGAACTCCAGCAGTAACTCTCTTAATTCACGGATTCCTTGGGAATTCAATGACCTTGAGTCTGCTGTGCTTGAATCTTGCCTTAGTACTTGGCTTCCTTTCTGGAATACTTGGGAGAGAAGAGCTGTGCAGAAGGCACAGTGAGACCGACGCTGCTTCACTTAGGATCATATAAGAGGAGGCATTTGTGTTGTACAAAATAAACTTCTTGCTTCAGAGCATGCCTGGAGTTATTGCACCCAGAGGTCACAGCTGGATCTGCCTCTGCTTCCCTCGTAATCTGCCATGGAAATTTTGAGTAGTGGCTGCTCGGGATGATTTTCTTGCCCCTCTTTATGAAACAAAGCAAATTTGAACCTCGCAGTACATGATGAAATTTGTGTGAGAAGTAACTTGTCTGGGGAGTCACATAATTTAATCCTGCTCCAGAGTTCAGCTTCACTTGCCAGCAGGGAGGGAAGTCTGATCTCCCAGTGCCGAGTGGCGTTTCCTGCATCCTTTCCTGTAGTGGCAACTGGGGAGGTTACAGGCATGAACGAGTGGCCGAGTTCACTGGAAATGAGTGTTTATCCATTACTTCCCCATGTTTGTCTCCATCATAATAACTCTGTCTGAAGGAGTGGTTTCAGTCATGTCAGTGTTTAGCCGTGGGATCGCACATGAAGCACCAGGATTTGAATGGAAAGAGCCCTGGATATTTTTTTTTTCTGTCCAGGAGGTCTGTACAGTCTGCCCCTCCACCACAGGGATGTCAGCAGTAAATGTAGTCCCACTGCTCCTTTCCCTTGGCAAAATACTTGATCGATTGAGCTGTACTGGAGATGCAAAAACCAGAAAACCAGCGACGTGTGGTGGTTAATCACTGCGAAGTGGCAAAGCTGTGTTAGTGCAGCTACAATTATTTCATCCAGTTCCTTGGGATGTGGGTGCAGAAAATCTTTCATTTCACTTCAACCAACCAAGAAGACGCACCTTGCACCTCCTCTGGTGCACGTCTAGAAGGAGGAGTGAGGAGGCGATGGGGGTGAGTGTCCTGCCTGGTTTTGGCTGCAGAGCTGTGGGGCAGGGCAGGGCTGTCCCAGCACCCACATCACTCCCACAGAGCAGCTCCACAGTGGCTGCAGAGAAGGACCCACATGCTCACCCCACCCGGACAGAGGTGCCCAGCACTGGGTGACATCAACCATCTGCTGAGCTTTTAATTAGCTCGGCTTTGTAGTTAGAGCCCATCTTGGGAATTTTGAAACCTGCCATCCAACGTGTCTTGTCCGTGATTGCTTTTCCTGAGACTTGTGGGGCTGTGTTTTCTGGGTTCTGGTAGTACAATCTGGAGCTGTGAGAGAAAGCCCTCGGGGGCTAATCCGTGGCTGCAGGCCAGTTTCTGCATAAACTGGTCTTATTTTTAAAGTCCATTTTCTCCAGTACACTTTTTTTTTTGGCCTGCAAAAGACTTCTTCATTTAAAACGAAGAACATAACACTCTCTCCTTTCAGTTGGTCTTTTGGACACGAGCCAGCAGTGCCCACAACAGCTGTACCACAGTTTAAACATTCAGTCTCTAATGGTTTGGGGAACATTAGGGTTTTTAAGGCTTCAACAGGTCTAGAGCAAATAGTGGTCAATAAAGAGTAGCTCTTCTTTGTACCCCTGCGCTCTCAGTGCTCCGCACTAGAATAAAGCATGCTTGGAATATAATCACAGCAAAATTAATATCCATGAAAGGATCTTTTTTAAAAAAAAAAAAATCATAGAGAAACCTGTTTAACTCAAAGAAGAGTTTGCAAGAGTTCAGCTCGCAGGACTCTGGTGAGCAGGCATGGGGAAGCTTGCACGTAGGATCTGTCCTGGGCTTGTGTTGCTCCCCACGTGTGTGTTTAATGGCTGTTACATGGGAGGAGCAAATAAATTACGTTTATTACTTTCTCTGTGGCCTTCTTCCACCCCCCATTAACGATGTACACGAGAGTTAATTAGGATTTTTTGGTTTCCATATGGCTTTCCAGTATTGTGTGGAGTCGAAAGCCAGTGTGTGCTAATAGAGAATATTTAGCGTAGTGGTTGGGACCCAAATAAGGTAAAAAACGACATTTGTGATAGTTGGGCATTGCCCTTATTAGTGATTGAACCCAGTGCTGAGGATGAGTGATTTGAGGAAACTGAGGTTGGTGAAGCTGTCAGAGGGTGTGGAGGGAACTCTTCATTTCTTTGTCGTTTGTAGAGGTGGGTGAGGAAACACAATCCACGTGGGGCTGGCTCCTGAAGGAAAACGCTTGGGCATCACAGAGCTTCTGTGGCACTGGGTCACTGCCTGCCAGCGCCTCAGCCCAGGAAGGGTTAAGTTGCTCCCTTGGCCACTGGCCGCTTGGACTTGGTGTGCAGCACTTCATGCCACTGTGAAAAATGAGTTTGTAAGTCCTTGTACTCTCTGTGGGGAATTGATTAACCCCTTCCAACACCCTTTGTGTGTCCCTTGGCTCCCAGAGGGAGTGCTGGAGCTGTGGGATGCTGGCACATCCCCTGCCTGCTGAATGTGAGGAGACAGGAGGGACGCTGGAGTGGGAGAGGGGGATACTCACAGGAAAACACTGAACGTGGCAGCCTTGCCAGGCATTCTTCTGAAAAATAGGATTATATAAAAGCCTGGCTGCTGGGGTGCTTCTCATTAGCTGCACTGTGGGGTTGGCCAGAGCACAGGGTTTGGGCAGTTGTCACCTTTTTGGCTGCAGCAAGGTGGCTGCTAATAGATGTTTCATTGTAAATTACTTCGTGTTGAAGCAGCAGTAAAGCCTTTCTGAGACATGTTTTATTTTCAGTTCAGTTTTTGAGGCAAGCTGGCTTTTGGAAGAGGCAAGAATTAGTATTAGAAGTTCCCAAGTTAACTAGCCTAGCTAAGAAGCTAGAGCTTTAAAATATGCTGCTTAATTTTATCTAGGGCCATTTGCTAGGGATTCCTATCTTTACTTCCAATGGGAAGTTTCGTAACATTTTCCTACCCATCGGTATTCTATTAAAACTTTGTTGTGTAATCTAAAAGCCTTTCTGCTTCTCATGGTTTCCTCTTGTAGCTAATTCAGAATGCCCTAGGTAGCAATTTTGGAGTGAATGCATTCAGACTGCATGGTCTTGATTTTGTTTTCTTGCAAATTCAAAGCAAGATTCGAAATTAAGTCCTATTGTCAATTTTCCTTTAAATAACAACAGCGAAATGTTGTGATTGAAGGATTTTTATCTAATGTCACAATACCCTGTGATGAAAAGCCTCTGCCCGTAGTTGTAATTAAAATGTCAGTAAAATTATTGCCATATGCATTTAGTCCTTCCAGTTCTCTGTATATGTAGTTTTAGAGAGGGTAGGTCAGGGAAGTCAGTGAAATATCCGTGTGGGTCCTGCAGTGTTGGGCTGATCCTGTTCTTTCCCTCTGAGCTCTCCAGTGTAATAAATTGTGCTCTGACCCTAAGTGGGTGTGATTTGAGGTCTCCTAGAGCCCTTCACAGCAACAGCCAGGTTCAAAGCCACCAAAAAATAAAGTGTTACTAGTAGAGGAAACAATAGAGGGATAGAAATGAGGAACATCTTTGGGTGAGTGGAAAAAACATGCTTCTTGGGAAAGCAGGGGGTTTATTCAGTTTGGATAACTCTGCTGAACGTAGCGTTGGAGCAGCTAACCTCTGCCCGCAGCGCTCCTTTAAATCTTGCATGACTTCTAAAGGGATATTATACATCTCGACAGGCAGCTCATCTGAGGCCTGCCAAGAGGCCATGGCCAAGATGTTCTCCTTTGGCTGTGCTGCTGCACAGATCCATCCATCCTCTGGCCTGGATTGCTCCCAGACAGCAGGCACGCAGCGGGGATCACTCGGGGGAGAGCGGGAGGAAGGTGAACTTGAGCAGGAAAGAAGGGGTGGGGGGGGTTGGGAGTGACCCACGAAATAAATGTCCCTTCTTTCTCAATCTGGCTGGGATTCCTACCTGCCTCCTCTGCAATGAATTGTATTTGTTCAGATGGAAATCCGTGCTTCCAGTGGGCAGGCACCGCCGGCTCCCGTGCAGCGACACAGCGGCGGGCAGGTCGCGGCGTGCACACAGCTGGGTTGTGGAGATAGCAGCAATTAAATCCAGGTGTAAGTCTATCCCTAGATTCAGTGTCTGTCCACAATAATGGGAAAAATGCAACCGAAGGCCTAATAAAACAGGGCTTGTGCTGGCTCTGAGCAGATGGTGAAGGGAGGGTTTCTGTGCCGGTGATTTTCCTTTTAGTGCTCGGTTTAATTGCCATCATATTCGAGCCATTCTCTTTTTATCAGTTCAGCTCTTTGCTAATCTTGACAGCCTTTTACAGCTCCTGGTGCTTTGTGCTGTGTTACCTGCAGCAAATTCCACTGCGAGTGACATCAGTTGGATCCCGTATGGAATGGAGGTGCCATGTCAGCTCCTCCAGCAGGTTGATGATGTTTGTGCTGTGACAGAATCAGCCCATGATCTTTCTAAATTTCCATTATCTAAGCTGGGATATACCTTAGACCTCAAAGGGGTTTTTTTCCTGTTACTTTCCTTCTCCCCCCCTTATTTTCCTTGTTACCATCCTGGTTTGTCTTTCATGGTATCAGCTGCTGCCTGAGCTACTGAGAACTGTAAAGCTGGTTTGTCTGCCTTCCTAAGGCTTGTAAATCTAATCTCAGCTCTCTATCTTCTTGTTTTAAAATAACAATTGCCATGTTAAGAATGTTTTTAATTCTAGTGTACACATGCATCCTGTATTACCTGCCTTCTGGAACTCCAGGAATCTCAGGTGCACTTTACTATCAATTGACATTTTAAAGTGACAGCTGTAGCTTTGCATTGTGGCACTTGGGATAATGTATTTGGCATCTTGTCTAAAACATCGAGCAACCTGGATTTTTAATGCCTAAATCTGGATTTTTAATGCCTAAATCTGGATTTTTATTGCCTAAACAGCGTCTGGGTGTAATGGAGAAGGTGGTGTCAGACTTGCTTAGTATGTACATGGCATGCTTTTTAATTGTTCTTTTTTGTTATTATTAAAACAATGGGAAGCAGATGAATAATAAGAGTTTTGTCGTGAACACTTCATGGTGTTTTTTTCCTGGTGATGTGAAAAAATGAGCTTACGGTTGACTTACTGATCAGTTGTTTGCCCGACGGTGGTATCTCTAGAATGGGCTGTACTAATCCCAAATCCATGATAGATGCTTCTTTCACCAGTTTACAATGAATAATCCTCTTAATTTCCTTGAATAGCAGCTGGTATTGCCACAACCTGTGCCTAAACCCAAGAACAGCTTATTCAGAAAACCTTCTGGCCCTGTGGGCGAGGAGAGATTCCCTCCCAGCAGGGGTGTGGGCTGACTTTCACAGGGGCCACACGGCCAAGGCTGTAACTTCTTCTCTCTCTCTTCTAGATGCAGCAGCTCTTCTACGAGAATTATGAGAAGAACAAAAAAGGCTACATCCGAGACCTGAGGAACAGCAAAATCCATCGAGCTATAACTCTGCACCCCAACAAGAACCCCCCGTACCAGTACAGGCTTCACAGCTACATGTTGAGCCGCAAGATAGCGGAGCTGCGCCACCGCACCGTGCAGCTGCACCGGGAGATCGTCCTGATGAGCAAATACAGCAACACTGAAATCCACAAGGAAGACCTGCAGCTGGGGATGCCGCCGTCCTTCATGCGGTTCCAGCCCCGCCACCGGGAAGAGATCTTGGAGTGGGAGTTTCTTACAGGAAAATATTTGTATTCAGGTGCCGACGGGCAGCCCCCTCGCAGAGGAATGGACTCATCCCAGCGTGAGGCGTTGGATGACATTGTTATGCAGGTCATGGAAATGATCAACGCCAACGCTAAGACCCGGGGGAGGATCATAGATTTCAAGGAAATACAGTATGGCTATCGCAGGGTAAACCCCATGTACGGAGCAGAGTATGTTCTCGACTTGCTGCTCCTGTACAAGAAGCATAAGGGGAAGAAGATGACGGTGCCTGTCCGCAGGCACGCCTACCTGCAGCAGACATTCAGCAAGATCCAGTTCATGGAGCACGAAGAGATGGACGCCAAAGAACTGGCCAGCAAAATCAACCAGGATTCTGGATCGTTGTCTTTCCTCTCCAACTCGCTGAAGATGTTTGTTCCCTTCCAGCTCACCAGATCCAAAGCAGAAAGGAAGGAGCTCAAAGACAAGAGGATCAACATCCTGATTCCTCTCTCTGGACGTTTTGACATGTTTGCAAGATTCATGGGGAATTTCGAGAAGACGTGCCTCATTCCAAACCAGAACGTCAAGCTGGTTGTCCTGATTTTCAATTCCAACTCCAACCCTGACAAGGCGAAGCAGATGGATCTGATGAAAGATTACCGTTCCAAGTACCCCAAGGCTGACATGCAGGTTCTACCAGTGTCGGGGGAGTTCTCCAGGGCACTGGCTCTGGAAGTTGGATCTTCTCAGTTCCAGAACGAGTCTTTACTTTTCTTCTGTGATGTTGACTTAGTGTTTACGGCAGAATTCCTCCAGCGGTGTAGAGCCAACACAGTTTTGGGTCAACAGGTGTATTTTCCCATCATTTTTAGCCAGTATGATCCAAAGATTGTTTATAGTGGAAAGGTTCCTAGTGACAATCATTTTGCCTTCACCCAGAAAACAGGTTTCTGGAGGAACTATGGCTTTGGTATTACCTGTATTTACAAAGGTGATCTTCTTCAAGCAGGTGGCTTTGATGTTTCCATCCAAGGTTGGGGCCTTGAAGACGTAGATCTATTTAACAAAGTCATTCAAGCTGGCTTAAAAGTTTTCCGAAGCCAAGAAATTGGAGTAGTCCACGTGCATCACCCTGTTTTTTGTGACCCTAATCTTGATCCAAAACAATATAAAATGTGCTTGGGGTCCAAAGCTTCAACTTATGGGTCCACACAACAGCTGGCTGAAATATGGTTTGAAAAAAACGACCCAAATTTTGGGAAAAGCAGCAATACTAATGGCTCAGTGAGGACAGCCTAATGTCCAGCTATGCTGGAAAAGACTTTTTTTTTAATTATCTAATTTATTTTTGGGAAAATGTTTTTTGATAATTCACTTTTAAAAGACCACACAGGATATATTTTAGAAATCATCGTTGTTTTCTTACGAAGCGCTCGTTTTGAGAAGAACAAGGCCCTTGTGTTTTTTTGTTGTCGTGTTCTTGGTTTTGAACGAAACTGTGATCAGTATTTGCCTTCAAACAAATCAAAATAATTGTTTAAGAGTTATCTGACCAATCAGCGGAAATCTGACTTGAATTAGAATTTCCTTATGAACAAAAGATTGTTTCCTGCCGTTTCCGTTGCTGTCTTCGTTGCCGGGATTCTGTAAATTGGGACCTGAGAGTGCAAAGCCAAGTGACAAAACGTTGTGTCTAAATGTTTTGGTGTGACTGCTGCCGTGCAAAGATTCTGCTCCTTTGGTTCAGGATGGCCATTGATTCTCAAATTAATTGTGTTAGAACAAAGAAAATCGCTGTGGCGATAAGAAGGGTGGCAATTGCAGGGAGGGGGTTTTTCCTAATTATTTCCTGATTATTTCGGTTTAAAAACACACTTCCACTTATTACAGGCAGGCGACTCTGAGGGAGGGAAGGAAGCAAGCACAAGCCATGATCGCATCAGTCCTTGTAGAAATTGTTGTGGTTTATATTTGGTCCATATTTACGGAGGGAATGTTTTAGGAATCCTTGGTGGCTTCTCTGTTTTGTCGTCAGCCGCTGTGCTGGAGCTGAGCGATGCGACCAGGCGATGCTGGAGGGTGATGAGGGAGGGGAAGAGGCTGGGAAATGGGAATCTCTTGCAGCCAAACGACAGCACACGATGAACAATCCCAGATTCCTGACAAGAACTTGGAAAACTCCTCTGTACCGAGTGTCTTGGCATCGATTTCGTTCGTTTGATTACGTGATGTTAATGGGAACAATTACTACATTTGATTACTAGTTTTGTTTTGGGATTATTTTTTTTTTTCTGTATCTGCTAGACCGTTAATTTATTTAATATCCATCGTTTTAGATTCTTGACCTTTCCTTGAATATCTGTTAGTCATTTTAATATTTTATATATATATATATGTGTGTGTAAATATATATATATATATTAGGAATGTATTGCATCTTCTCACTGATAAGGTAGTGTACATCATACTTACAGTAAATGATCTCCAAAGATTACTTTCTAAAATATTTTTTCATAAATATTTTTCCCCCTCCCCCGAAATTTCTTTTAACATTTTTAGAATGACTTCAGTGAGCTTAGGAATTCGGTGTTTTAAGAGGAACTGGGGATGGGGAGGCTGAATGCAAGGGAAGCGTGATCCCTATGAATTAACACTTAGCAAAGTAAGAGAAAATACACGAAATAAAGTGCCTTAAAGCCAGAAAGGGAACCCTTGTACATTGAGACTTAAGACAGTGAATGGACTTTTATTTGTTATCAAAGCAGATGATCTCTTGGGACCTACCTACATGTAAATATCCTGCTCAGCAGAAACAAAAAATAAAAACCAGTGAACAACAATATATTTTTCTATCATATCCTCCAGCACCATTATGTCTCATCGCCCTCACTTCCACTTTGCCTGTGTGGAAAAGTGGAGACAAGTGAAGGAATGGAAAGAAACCAATGCTTAGGTGGTTGTTGCCGTGTCCGAAGGGATTTTATGGAGCAATTGTGATTCTGGTAGAAGAAATAACCATTGTTTACACGTCTGGAGTACGAACTGCAACTAGAGTAGAGTCGGTATTTTACAATGTTCATCGTTTCCTGGTGACAGTCCCAAGGATGGAGGTACTTGGATAAATTCAGTGCATGGAAATTTTTTTCCTTCTTCTGTCTTTTTTTTGGGTTTTTTTTTTCCTTTTAAGACTTGCTTCTAAGATGCAATAAAGATTTTTTTTATTTGCAACTGGAGCTGCTCACGTGGTCAGTCCGTAGCGTTTCATCCGGCGCAGAGGCAACACACCTTTGGGGAATCCAGGTAAAAGGATCTCCCTCTTTCAAAGGGTTTTGACCTCTGTGTTGTGTTTTGGCCTGGAATAAGCTCAATGCCGTGTCCCTTGGCTCTGGGGAAAGCAAAAAAACAAACCCTTTCATTGGGTCTGGTGCACTCTACACCCTGATGAGCTGTGCCATTCCCTGGATTTGACTTTTTCCTCATGGAAAGATCAAAAGTACTTTTGCTGTCTGAAAATATCCACAGCTATACATTTCAGATGGATATGATGCCAAGGCTGGATGATGTTGTACTATTTTGTGCATTCAAAACACAGTAAAAATAATTAAGTGGGTTGAGCACTTATTTTTCATGGCTCTGCCAGTTGTTCAGTGTTGGTGTGAGGATTTTTTATGTAAAAAATTAAGTCCCAAAGCAAGAATCTTAGGGATTGAAGAAGTGTTTCATCACACAAGGGAAAGGGGAAAAAAACCCCAACTTTTATTTGTGGCTGCAGAAAAGAGCTTGAAGAATATGAACCCTACAGAGCTACACCAAAAGAGAGGGGGGGTGGAAAAGCCCTGTACTTGTACTGTATTTATTAACATTTATGATTATGCTGGACTTTTTTTAGCCCATAACAGCCGGTAAAAGCAGAATGTATATAACTGGAAAAAGCCATTTAATGAATGCCACCCATCTGGTATTGGGGTTTTTTTTGCTCACTTGCTGCAGTTCTAATTCTGTTACCAAATCTGTATTAAAAGTGACTTTTACACCAAGCTTGCAGGCAGCTCTTGGGGCCCCACATTGTTCACATGTTTTAGGGACTCGCAGCTTAAAAGTAATGAATTTTAAAGTTAAATTTCTAATTATAACCCTCTATGATTAATTCTAAATGTATAAAACCCATTTTATACTGAAATAAGTTGCATTTGGTGCCCCAAGGAGCTGGACAACGTAGAAGCCTTTAGGTGGTTGGTGCTGACCCAGCCTTGACAAAAATCGCTTCCGAGTCTGGAAGTTTATTCCAGTTGTTTGGTTTAGAGGGAATTTTCCTTCATGTCAAGAAGCCCATGGGTTCTGGAAAACCCTGGAGGGTTTTCCTCTGGGCCATGAAGGTACGAGAAAATAAGATGTTGCCATCCTGAAACTGAAGGATGTGACCAGTCATGTGCTGAGCGCTGCTATCGAGATGCTTCTCCTCTTCATTAAAACAATTCAAAATGTGAGACACTTATTTCCCTCATTCTTCCGTTGCAGATAACCCAGGTCAGGTGCTCTCCATGGGCATCCTCATGGCAATAAAACTTTGCAACTCTTCAGCGCTCGGGTTCAAACCCTTCACCCTTTCTGGACACTCCTGGCTGCAAACACTGTCCCACACCCTCCCACCAGGGATGAAGTGTCCAGGCAGAGCTCAGAAACTCACTCCCATTCCCATTTTCCTGTCGCTCAGAGGGAGAGACGGGGCCCTACGGTGGTTTCTCACCTCGTGACTGGTATGTTGGTGGAGGGCCTTGGGGGTCCCTTGTGTCTGCTGAGCCACGGGAGTGGCCATCTGCCATCAGGGACTGTTTTGTGGGGAATGTTTGGGATGACCTATCACCACCCTTATCTTTCAGGGTTCTTTGCTCCCCAGCCCTACATTGTTTGTGGGGCTTCTTGTCCCCAGCCTGGTGCTCCCCAGAGTCTGGTGTCTGGCAGTGACCAGCCCCAAGAGGGTGACCCCTGGCAGCTGATGAGCTTTGGGGAGGGTTGGCACCTGCAGAAGATGGAGCCAGTGACTGAGGGGCCTAAACCCAGCCTTGGTCCTTCTGTCAGGGCTGTTTGTGGGATGGAAAGGAGAGTCTTGTTATCCGTAGACTGTTGGGAGGATTGGCCAAAATTCACTGTAAGCCTTGAGCTGTGGTGTCTTGCGGCTGTGCTGGGCTCTTCTGTGTCACTGAGTTAAATTCCATGTGAAGCTTCAGGAAGAGGCAGTGGCTAGAGAGGTTGGATTTATGTATTACCAGTTTTTTAGAAGCACTGGAAAGTGCTCACCCAGTGCATTCAGTGACCCTTGTGCTCAATGTGACACGTTGAAACAGGTGAAACATTTATCTGTAACTTTGCAGAGTCATGGTCTGTGGAACAATTTCAAGTTTTGTCTTTTATTCACGGTGGGGTTTTATTACCTGGCAAACCAAGTGACCAGTTCCAGCCCCACGTAGCTCCCTTGGACTTGGCTGGATGGTTCCTTCCACCAATATCAGCAGAACATCCCGCTGACCAAAATCTGCTTACTCCGAGTTTTTATGGAAGCTCTGACTTTACATTGCAAATTATTGGCCTGAGCTGTTTCGCATGAATACTTGCTAAAAATACCCTGCTCACGCAGCCAGTCGCACTCAGGAGCTTTTGGGAAAGAAAATCTTGCAGAGGCATTAAAAATGGGGAGCAGGTCAGTGCCCTGCCCAGGGCAAAGGCATCCAGGTCCCACTGGGCTCTTTCTCTGGGCTGGTGGGACACTGCCCACATGGCACCTGGTTTAAATGAATGTTTTTGTACCCAGGTCTGCACTCTGCCAATATGTGTTACTGAGCTGCTGGAGCAAATTCAGGGGGAATTGATCCCAACTGGAGCTCACAAAGCCACCTCCTCCCTGGGCATGAGCAGCCTTGGAGATATCCTGGGCTCCCCAGCCAAGGCGGTGCAGCTGCATCCCAGGAGGAATCCTTCCCCAGCTATTTTGCTGGGTTTTGCCTGGCTGCTGCTGCCAGAAGAACTTCTCTTCCTCACGTCCGAACTGCTGCCGGCACTTTCCCAGGCGCAACAAACGTGTCCATGTCCTTTCCAAGCTCCAAAACCCATCTCCCAGCTCTCCTCCAGCCCAGGAATCTCTGCCACCTTCTAAATCACATTTATGAGCCAGGTGAAAAAAATTGCATTAACATAAAAAAAAAAAACCCACAAAAAACCAGTCTGAATACTGGGCTGGCTGTGTTTACTTTCACACTTTAATTCAATAAAAACCTCAACTTTAATTGACCTGAATTGGCTCCAGCATTTCTAATATGCTGGACTGGAGTATCTTGGAAACTGGGGGTGCCCCATGTGTGGATGGGGGTGCTGGGAGGATTTTGCTGGGGTCCTGCTCCACCTCTCGGTGACTGTTTCAGAACAGGAAGGCAAGCAAATAACACCCTTGTGCTTTATTGACTTCTCACACTGAGGGCTATAATTCCATGATAAAATAAACTTCCAAAGCAAACGGGCTGTGCTAGGGGCAGATAAAGGCTGTTTGCTGTGCTGGCATTGGCTCTGCTAACATTGGCTTTGCCAGGCTGGTTCTTCGTGGTGAAGTAGGACCATAATGGCCGTGACGTACCTGAATCACTGTGGATGTTCTACCTCATCCGTTGGGAATGTGCCCCAGCCTTCTGCCCACTGCCAACATCACTTGGAGGTGGTTTTCTTAGTGCTGAGCACCTGCCCCAGGACAGCTCAGCCCCAGCCCAGTCCCTGGCTCCATCCTCAGCCCAATCCCCAGCCTTCTCCCCAGCTCCATTCCTGGCCCCATCCTCATCTTAATCCTATTCCCATCTCCATCCTCAAACCCATCCTCCTCCTCCTCCTCCACCTCAGTTAAGTCACCAAAGCCTGATGGAGCTCCCATCCCACCGCTGCCAGACAGGGTAAGACAAGGACATGCCTGAAATAGCCACAATATTTCCTGTCCTTTTAAAGTTTGCTTAAAGAAAACTAATTTCCTCTGTCCTTTTGGTAGCAGAATACAAAGCAGTGAGTGCTGCCCCTTTCCCCACCTTCCTTGAAAATCATCTTATTTTCCCCTTACACTGAAGCCGAGGGCCCTCAGTGGGGATGGAGGGAGCATCCAACTGGTGTGTGAATGTTCACCCACCCCCACCTTGTAAGGGAGGCACATGAGGTGAGGTTTGCTCTATTACATTTTAACAAGTCCTGCCCTCCTGTCCAGGGCACTGTGAGCAACGAGGCAGAGCGAGCCCTTCTTTCCTTCCTAGCAGAATTAGCTGTGATATTCCCCATTTTTCCGCACACAGAGTGTTTGGACAGCCCCAAGCTGGTGGGGTCAGTGCACCCACAGTGCTGGGGGCTTCTGCTGGGGCCCCAAAATGCCTTGAGCAAGCATCAGGATATGGGGCCTTAGAGACTGGGTGAATGCAGTGGTTTGCATCCATACCTCTACCCCCAGAAATGTCCAGGCTGGGATGCAAGTATTGGGCACAGCAATCGTTCTTCACCCCAGGGTTTGACCTTGCATTCTGCTCATGATACTTGATGCCAGCAAAAAAACCCAGCCCAAACCAGGAACAGCAATTCATATCTAGATGGAAATTGGGTACATTTCTTTTGAAGCAGGTGAAGGACCAGAGAAAAGCCCAGGCTGGAGCCTGCGGCTTCCCTTGCTCCCAGGAGGCAGCTGGAATAAGCCCCCACCCCAGGCCCCTGCTCAGGCTTATTTCTTGCAACTGAAATAAAATGGTGAGGACTGTGACACAGACCCGTGCCTGGGGTTTGGGCAGCCCCTCGCTCCCAGGCTGTGGGGCTTTTCCTGCCTTTCCTTCCTTTCCCCAAGGATGGCTGACACCCCTCACCTGTACCTGCCCTCCGGAGAACTGGCTTGGCTGGTGGGAGGGCTGGGAATGAGCACTGAAATCTCAAACTGTTCGAACTGGTGGGAGTTTTTTAATTGCATTTTTAATTTGTTTACTTCTGCCCCTGGGGATTCACTCCTGCAGCATGTGCAGTACTCGCTTAATGGAGCCTTGGGCTAAGGAGTTCTCAGGTTTACTGGAGAGGTGACTTTGTCCTGATTGCACAGCAGGATCATTCAGGCTCTCAAACTGTTTCTGGAACTGACTCCCTGCTCACAGGAGGTTTTGGGACGCAGTCACACCCATCACTGCAGCACCTCTCATGCTTCTTCACAGCTGCCATGAAACCCACCTGTCATCCCCCTCTGTGCCCCCACACCTGGCCACCCTGACCCAACTTGCAGCAGGGAGGGATGTCTCAGTGTTTTGGGGTGCAGTAACAGCCCCAGAGCGTGGTGTCCAGCTGAACAAAGGCACTTTTGTGCCCAGGCATTTGCCAGGGCCCACCAAAGGTTTCGGAGATGCTCCAGCTGACCCCAGGGGTGCTGGTGAGCCCATGGGGGGCAAGGCTGCACACTGGCCTAAGATGTTCTGCTCGGGAGCGATGACAAGGAACTGCTGTGGCTGTTCCAAAGAGTGTTTCCTCAAAGAAAACGTTCACGGCCAAATGAAAGAATGAGACCTCCTATAGCTCCTGTTGGGGATTCAAGTATCACAAGAAGAGTTCCTGCATGTAAAAGGAGTCTGGCACCCGGAGAAGGCACCACCTTTAACCTGAGGTGGTTAAAGGCCAGCTCAGGTGACAGGGGTGCATGGTGGGCACCTGCAGGCTTTGGGAAATGGAGCAGGATGGAGGCAGGTGACAGTTACAGGAAAATGTAGTTGATGAGCCCTGACACAGACACAGCTCCTTCACAACTCACCCCAAGTCAGGATCAGCTCTCAGGACAGCTGTGACAATGCCTCACAGCAGCAATGAAGGTTTGAGCCATCTCTTCCCTATCCCTGAGACAACTGGCAGAAAACTTGTCCTGGCAAGGGAGAGCAATCCTGGCACTGCCACACCTGCTTCATAAGCTGCTGGGGAGGCACAGGGTGACAGAGACAGGTACGGACAGGTACAAGGACAAACTGTACTTGAAAGCCCTGTGCTCATCAGGACAAGCACCAGAATCACGCTGCAAACCCCACTGCCCTGCAACCAACACAGGCATGGGCTGCCAGTAAGAAATGGCACCAAAGCAGTGTCATTTTGGAAGGGATCTGTTTATTTTAAGATACATTCTGTTTCTGAAGAAGGGTATTTTAGCAGCCTGCAACAGAAATGTGAACCAGAGGGTGAACCTGCCCGTTCGGCCTTGGCCAGCCTTGCCGATGCTCACACCAGTTTCTTGGGATAGGAAAAAGGAAAAGGTCCAAAATTCAAACTGTACATCTTTATACAGAGTGCATGGCCAGGCTCACTTTTTACACTGCTGTACATGCTTGGGATAACTAAGTGCAATTGGATTCAGAGCCAATACAGCATCCCAGGCCACTAATGAAGATAAAATACAAGCTGTGGTGGGCAGAAGCTGCACAGATACACGAGGCAGACTGAGCTTATTGTGTTCCCACTGCTCCAGAGTGCATTTCCCAAGAGGAGTGGAGCAGAGACAGCTTATAAACCTTCCCGCTCACGGGGCTCTCTTCCCTTCCACCAGAAGTATCTGTCACACCCAGTGACTTTGCTTTCCATCAGTTCCACTGATAATTGCCTCTGCAGCAGTGCAGCGAGCCAGCTCCCTCACCTGAGGGGCAGCATTCCTGGCAGGTTGTTCTAGGCCCCCTCCCAGGAACATTGCACCACAACAGCTTTTAGGAACCAGAAACGCAGTGGCCAGCCACAGCTAATTGGTGGTTCCTACACATGGGTGTCCCTACACAGGGACTACACCTGAAGGAGCTGAAGTAGCCTCTAACGGAGCTGCAGCGGGGTGGGAAGCAGTCCCACAGGGCAGGGATTCCAGGAGATGCATCCCCCTGGGAACAGGGTGGATCAGCCCACAGTGTCCTGCACTGCTGGCCAGCGGGCAGCTGGGATTGCAACATGCTCAGGCTCCCAGGGAAGAGCCCGTGGAGCTAATGGAGCTCTCCTGGGTGACATAGACATGATCAAAGCAGCAGCAGCAGCAGCAGCCAGGGCATGCTGAAGGTGCGGAAGGAATTTAAAACGGACGAGAAAAAAGTGGAAATAGAGGCATGAGCAGAACTGCAGCCTCCTCCTCCTTCTGCTCTCAACTAGTGCAGGGGTGTGTGACAGAGCAGGACAGCCCAGCTTCTGGGCTCATGCCTGCCCTGCTCTCACAGGTTTCTTCATTCCCCAAAAATCCTGACGGGATTCCAGCCCTGGGAACCCACAGTACTCGCTAGCAGCAAACCAGACACACACTCCCCCCCCATCCATCATCTCCTGCCTCTCCAGACTGTGTCTGCAAGTCCAGGTGTGCTTGGAGCAGGACACTCCTGTGTCCCATCGCGTCTCATGTCCCAGCTCCATCAGCACTACCTTCTCTTGCGCATGCAGGTTTCCAGCCTTCCCAGCTCCTCGTAGGCCTGGTAGAAAATGTCAAAGTCTCTGGCACTCCAGCCCCTCCAGACAGCCAGGCACCGCTCCATGTTTTCGTTCTCAAAGCAGCACACAACCGTGTCCTTTGCCACAAGAGATGCATCCACCAGTGTCCTGAGGAAGGGAGAAGAGGGCAGGGAAGGGCGTTATGGTGGAGAGCAGCTCGGTGAGCACAGCACTGGCTCATGAGCTTCCCTTCCAGCTACCCAATCCTTTTATAAGCTGCAAATCCTTGAGGAAGGAGAACAGAACTACGAGCAGGATCAGAAACTGTGTCACAGTAAAACCAAGCAGCTCAGTGACATGGCAAAAGGTTTTTAAAGGGATTCAGGTGCCTAAACATGCAGGTGGGGGATTAACTCTGCCATGGCATTTTGAAGTTGCTGTTAATCTCCTGATTTGCTAAACCCATAGACTCTTGTGCCTGCTGCCAGCTGGGCATTTTCAAAATAGCTCCATCATGCCACAGCTATCAGGCTGCCAAGAGCTTCTGCAGCCTGGAATACAGCATGGAAGTGGGATGGAGCCCAGCTCTGCCAGCTCAGGGCCTGAGCCACTAGACAGAGCAGCAAGCACGGCTAAGGCAGCACCCAGGGACTCACAAGGACAGTGCAGGAGTCACCCTGCATGACAGCATCACATCTGTGCTTCCCTGCATGGTCTCCACTGAAGGTGGCCCTGCAGGGAGCTTGGCCTGGGCAGCCAATGACACTTCTGCCCTTGCAGGGTCCAAGGGACAGGAGTGCAGCCCTTGCTGGGCTCTTACTACTGCTCCAATAGCAGATGGGGAAGGCCAGCCCCAAACTGTCTCCCCAGAAAAAGGCCCCAGGATGGAAGCACTGGCTACAAAGGCTGCCCTTGGCAGCTGGATTTTATCACAGACTGTCCCTATGAAGGCCCCTCCCCTCCCTGCCCTTGGAGCAGACAGGCACTATTCTCTTTATCCTGCTGGTAAAACAAGGAAAGTCAATGGTTGTCCTGCCTGGACTAGTCAGGACAAGTGTGAGATGCTCTATCAGCTCACATTAATTCCACACTCAATTTGGGTGAAGCAAAACCAACCTAACAGTACTACCGGTGACCAATAAAGAGAACACTCCCCTCTCAGTTAACTGAGAAAGACCCTCATTTCTGGAGCAGAGGGAATGGCAGGAGCCCTTTGATCTCCCTTGTGCTTTCCTGCTGTTAATAAACAATTATTTATAATCCTTAGCACTGCTTAACCTGCATTTGTTTGGACATAAATAGTACAATCCCAGACCAGTATTTAAGTGATCAGCAGGAACACCCCCACCTCTTCGGCAGTTATTTATTTACTTGGACTCTCCCTCACCGTATGAAACATTTTAAATTAACGTATATAACTGCTCTCCCCTGTGCTCCAGGAGCCGTCCCCCTACTCGTCACTGCCCACAGCACAAAGGTGCTCATTTAGAGCCAGAACATCAACCTGACCCACGTGAATGCAGCCACAGACAAGCGCCGTGCTCTGCATAAATACACCTCTTGTTCTGAGCACGGGGCCTGAGTCTGCCAAGCTCCACCAGCCTTCTGCCAGGTGCCCTCAGAGCACCAGGAGCCAGCACCAGGCAGGATCAGGCCGACTGTATCTCATGGTGCACAGTTCTGCCTGTCGGATTATGGGGGTACTTGGCCTCTGTGGAGTTCGGAGACCCACAGTACCTTCCCCTCACCATCTGTCACACTCCTAAGAGCACGGACATGCCTTGATGTGTAACCATTCTGTGTTTCCTCCAGCTGGGACCATCTCAGAGGCTGCTGGAGGTCAAGAGGAGGCTCCCAGGAGCCCTCAGAGCCTCCTGCCACCCAGTCCCCTTGTGCCCCTGGAGACTGGTGTGACCCAGTCAGCCTCACCCGTAAGGAGCCAGTTCCCCCGCCTTCAGCACAGCGATCACTCTGCCCCGCTGGGTGCCAGATTCCTTCTCCAGCCCGATAACGATGATGTCCCCTCCTCTCCTAGAGCAGAAACAAGGGAGATGTGACATACTCATGCTGGATATCCATCCTCTGCTGCACGCCCACCTGCAGCCACACAACGTCCTGGAGAGCAGGGAGCACTGTGATACCACAGGGGCACCCTGAATCCACTCAGTGACAGACCCTGTGACAGGCAAAATCAGCTTCCCAGTGGTTTCCACCAGCTCCACAGGTCTTGCCAGGGTTATGTCTGAGCAAGGAAGCTGCCTGCTGCAGCTGGGGAAACAGGGCTTTGAGTCGGACCACTCCCTTCCATTCCTCTGACATCAACCCAGCAAGACCTTCGATATGGCCATTCTGCTCAACACTAGGTACTTTTAAAAGGGGTAAAAAATGGATGTGCTGTTGTACTGGGAACAAAATTTCTTAACAGTAACTTAACTTTCTGGCCATATGAATCATACTGGGAATGCCAAAGATCCTGAGTTAACCTCATGTTCAGCCCAGGAGGGATTTTGATGAAGTTGCTTTGGTAAGTGACCCACCTACCTGGGGATCCATATAAGGTCTTTTACTGGAAGAATCTTGACAGCTTGGAGATGCTCCATGTTGTCACACACAGGAACAGCATCGTGATCCAAGGAAGCCTTCAGCTGGTGAAACTTCTCCGACTCTTCAAAGTCTGTGGAGAATGGTGCACTGGAAGAGCTCATGGGTGAGCTGGGAAGGCTGGAGGGGCAGCGGGTTACCCTGTTGGGAGGCGAGGAGGAGTAGGAAGACACAGAGCAGTAATCTGTGAGTGAGTCCTGGTGGTTCAGGATCTGGGTGCCCACCTCTGGGCTGTACATAATGCTCATGTCCCCCACTGGGTTGTTCTCCATCGCTCCCTGGTTGATGGGGGCTGTAGCTGGGATGGCTGTCGAGGGCTGCTGGATTGTAAACATGTCTCTGAGGGGGCTGCAGTCTCCACAGAAGTAGCGTGCACAGAGCTGGTAGGTGGTGACATGATACATCACCAGGAAGTTGCTTTTATCATCCAGACACCACACCACCTCCTCCCCGTGACACTCGGAGTTGCAGGTGATGGATGTGATCACCGAGGGTGGGCTGAAGGGCTCCAGCCTCCTGCTGATCTCCATGGAGGCGCAGTCGATGATGAGGATGCCGGGGCCGTTGCTGTACCACACCTCTGCCCCGCTCTGCGTGATCTCCATGGCCTTCACAGGGTACGGGTTCTGCCGGGGGTCGTCATCCGAAATGTTGAATTTGGACCTGTTTGCTGTGTGGGAGCACAGGTAGGAGCAGCTGTCCCCTGGCATTCCCTGGGACACTGAAAACACGGCTACAAGTCCATCTGACAAGCCAGCCAGCACCACATATGAGTTCTGCAAGAAACAAGATGGCATCACAGAATCATAGAATGGTTTGGACTGGAAGGGACCTCAAAGATCATCTCATTCCAATCTCCTTGCCATGGGCAGGGACACCTTCCAGTAGACCAGGTTGCTCCGAGCCCCACCAAACCTGGCTTTGAACATTTCCAGGAATGGGGAGTCCACAACCTCTCTGTGCCAGTGGCTCATCACCCTTACACTGAAGGACTTCTTCCTGCTGCTTCTTTGCAATACAAGAGCTTTCAGTCCCAGAGGCTCTGGCTGCCTCTCACATGCTGCAAGAGCACTGGTAACTTATCCCAGAAGAGTGATAACAGCAACATAAAAAGAACTCATTGCCTAGAAGCTGCTGCAGAGCCACACTCCTCTCACCCAGTATTACCTCCCTCTTTACTGGCAAGGGCGGAGAGACAGACCTCTGGCAGTCTGCCCTGAAGGTTAACAAATTCAAGCTGGAGGATGTTCAGAGACAGCCATCCTGATCCCAGGAATTCAGCTGTAGAAACCCGGCTCACTTCCAAAAAGGAGTAAAGCTATTGCTATCAGTGTAGGTAGGAGAGGAATGGAAGAAATGCATTAAAAATGGAAAGAGGGAGCCAATATTCTCTCAAACAAGAGCATCCAGTAATTGCTCTGCATCCAACGTCTGCTGCTCTGAGATCACGGCTCCTCCCAGGGATGTGCTCTGGGTCTGAGATTCCAGGCAGCCCAGACACATCCCAGTGAAGGGCACAGAAGCAGCAGCAGCAGCTCATCAAAGCAACTGCCAAGTGCCACAAACAATTCTGCAGGTAAGTCAAAACCTGCCCCTCAACGTACAGATGTGCTGTCCACAGCAATGGATGCCCTCACATCCCATGGGCAGGAGCTGCTGAGAAGGCCATGGCTCAACGACTCCTCCAGCTCATCACGGCAGTGCAAAACGCTGTTAAACAGACTGGGAAATGGATCTCTTGGGAACAAAACTCCCCATGACCTTGGGTCTGTACTAGAAACTCCCTGATCTGTGAAGCAGATAAAACAACACCTACCTCAAAGGCCCTTCTATTTCCTCTCTGGGGAGCAATAAATTCTAAAAAAAAGACCCTTTCACCCAGGACTTTTTTGCTGTTGTTACAATCTGCCTGGGCTAAGGACAACAAAACAGACAGAGCACCACCAGCTGATCCAACACAACCTCACCCCTCCACAGCCTCACCTTGGTGGGAAGCCCTGACTCTGGTGTGCCTGGAATATCAGTCAGATGAGCTGAGGAGTTACACTTTGCTGCTCATAAATTAAAAACCCCTGTGCCCTCCCAGGGATTTTGACTCTGCCAGTCCTGCAAAAAAGCTCCCAGGCTGTTTAGACCTGCAGAGGCCACAATCAGTACCTTGACTTCCCCCATCTATCAGGGGCAGATAGTGCAGGGTGTTATTTAATTGACAGCTCTGTTTGCAAGGCTCATTAAGAGTCCTGGACAAAGAGACACTCTCTGCACACCAAGTATGAGTAAAACCACGAGAGCACTGAGCCTGTATGACTAATCCAAAGCACAGTAGAATTTTACTGTAATGGCAAAAACTAGGGAAGCAAGTGGAAAGTTGTGAAATGGGGCTTGGACTTTAACTCAGTCCAGTCCCAATTCTCTAACCTCTAGTTAAGAGAAACCCCAATGACCTGCAGTGCTCAGTGCCATGTCCCTGCTGCCATGTCCTGCTGTCATGTCCATGCTGTCCCTGAATCCAAAGGCTCCTGGATTCAGCTTTGCCAGGCAGTTGCATCAATAGGTTGGAACATGGCACAAGCTGGGGTTTGGGTCACTGTTTCTTTAGAAAGTAGTTCAATTACTTAAGACTGAATAAAAGAAAGCAGAACAGCCCACATTTCTCTGGTGAAAATGGTGCAACTTTTTCAGTCCAAAGGGCCCTGCACAACAGGCATTTCTTACTAAAAATGGAAAATCTAAATTGAAATGGGAACATCTGATACTAACTGTAATGTGGGTATGTCAACCTGAACTGCTCCCAGCATGACACAGGACACACTAAAATCTTCAGAGATTATACATTTATTTGATTTGAAAATGCTGAATTACCCAAGCACAGTCTTCCTAAAAAATATTTTGATTTCTTTGATTAGTGTCAGCTACTGCAGGACAGAATCCATATTCCCTCATGGGTTCCACAGGCCAAGTTTCCCTGGCACTGAGCAGTCAGCACCATAACTCAGCAGAGATGGGTCAGAGATTCCACCTGGTGTTATCGGTAATATTGATGCCAAATCCTGGGATACCTGTCTGGGATAGCACAATGGTGGGGAAAAAAAAACCCTGGGGAAGGTACTTTTTGCTTTGGGGCATTTATTGCTCTCTGCCTTGGCTATGAAGGCTCTTGGGATATGTTTCCATCCAGCTACTGTTGTTGTCTCTGAGAGAGGTAAGAAATATGGAGCAGGAATTCCAATCACAGAATGTGCCGAGTTGGAGGGATCCACAAGGATCGTCCAGTCCAATTCCTGGCCTTGCATAGGCCCATCCCCAGAGTCACATCATGGTCCTGAGAGGATCATACAAACACTCCTGGGGCTCTGGCAGCCTTGGGGCTGTGCCCACTGCCCTGGGGAGCCTGTTCAGGGCCCAACCACCCTCTGGGGGAAGAACAACCTTGTCCTGAGATCCAGCCTCACCCTGCCCTGACCCAAGTCCAGGCCATTCCCTGGCTCCTGTCCCTGGTCCCCCCAGATCAGAGACCAGTCCCTGCCCCTCCTCTGCCCCTTCCCAGGAATTGTCACTGCCACGAGGGCTCCCCTCAGCCTCCTCTTCTCTGGCTGAACACACCAGGTCTCCTCAGCTGCTCCTCACACACTTCCCCTCGAGGCCCTTCACCATCTTTGTTGCCCTCCTTTGGACACTCTCTAAGAGCTTAATACCCGAGAACTGCCCTCACCCTGCCTTCCCACACGTGACTGAGCCAAGGGAGTAACCAATTTCATGGTAGACCACGGCAAAGGTCACCTCCCCACAGGTGCCACCAACTTGCCAGATTTTACTCGGTGCCGGTGCAGGCGGCCAGGGAGGCAAAACTCTCCCGATCAGAGTATTCCAATAGTGACCAAAGGCAGGCAGGGCCACAGCCTCCAGAAACCTTAAGTAACTTTCTCAGAATTCATTTTCAACATTTGGGCTCCGCAAAGAGCCAACAAAAACACGCAGCAACAAAACTGCATTTGAAGGCTCCGTCCTGCCAGCAGCCCCGCCGTGCCAGGAGGAAAGGCCTGGAGCGGGGCCGTGACGGTGTGTGATGTGCAGGGATGAGCCGGCTCCAGACGTCCTGTCCTTGGGCTGGGGACAGAGCACGGCTCAGAGCCATCTGCACGGCCCCTGCATGGGCAGAAAACACGATACAGCCCTCGACACCAGGGCCTGGTCACCTCCTCCTCCTCCTCTCTTCCCCCCGGGGTCTGGCACTGCTGGCAGCACACGCAGGGCAGGCTGCTGCCTTTAAATGCTGCTTTTGTTTCCATGTGTTCCAGGTTTCTGCCAGAGGCCAGAGCCTTGCACCCATTCAGGATTCTCTCTCCCTCCACATCTCGTCGTAAGAATGCTGCAAACCAAGTCAGAAAGCATCTTGGTTTGCTGTTTTTAACCTGTTTATGAGCTTATTCTGCTTCTTTTCTGACAGGAAATTTAATGAAAATTGTATTGTTTACCCAAAAGAATGATACTGGTGACACAAAGCATGCAACAGAAAGCCTGAATTATACAAGACTTTTCCCTGGCAGGCGAGTTTCGGATTCTGGGCCCCTCTCTGCTGCTTTTAAATTTCCATGATGCTTCCTTTGGATGAGAAACCAAGTTTTGGAAACTATTTCTTTTGGATCAGCCTTCCCAAGGCAGTCGTAAAGAATTCCCCTTCCCAGTACCATCCCTCAGCAATCCTCTGACTAAAAGTTACCTCACATCTCATCAGCTAAAGGCTTTCTTCCCAGGGAAATGCAATTCCCTTCTCCAGTGGACAACAACGACTGTGATAACTCTGACAGAGCTCACTGGTCATGCAGTGAGTGTGACAAGTGTAAGCTTTCCACTCAGGTTTTTTGGAAGAAGCAGCTGGTTCAGCTCTTGCCAACCTGGTCTGCAACATCCCCATGGCTGCTGCTCTGGCCATTTCACTGCCAAACTCATTCATAGAAAGGAGAGAGGAAAAAGTAAGTCCAATAAACTAAGAAGGAGTGTGCCGGAGGGATGTGGATTTCTGAAAGGTTGGGTAGGGTCGGGGGAGGAAGGGAGGTGTCTAGACTCAATATTGCTATTGTAGGGCCTGGCATTATTTATGACATTTTCTAGGCAAGCCACAAACTGGAAATAGAACCAGGAGACATAAAGCCACTCGTAACCCCTGAGGAATGGCTTTGCAAGCTGTGTGACAGTGGAAAAGCTGAAAGTGAAAGACTCGTTCGACAGTCCTGGACAAAACCTCAGGCAGCATGAAAAAGAAATTTGCCTTACACATCAGAAATGAAACTCCACGGCGGAGAAGCGCTGCAGCTCTGGGAGCCAAAGAAAGCCGACAGATGCAGCCTCCCGGCAGGAGAAATCCACCCCTGTGCCAACTTTACATCTATGCCCTACTTTAGTCCTACTGACACCGTGTTTGGAAGTGAAGCAGCACACCTTACACTAACCATCTGCCTCAGATTCAGTTTGCAGGGACACAGCAATTCGAGCAAACGAGCCAGAAATGGACAATGGGCTCGGAATGGGCCTGTGGTATAAACCAGCCCCACTGTCGCTCCCAGAACTGCTCTATGTCAAGCTTTCAGACACATACCAGTCTGCTGGCATTTGCAAAGACTACACAGCTACCAGTAATGTTGGAACATAATTATATGTTTTCACTTGGGGTGGCTGTAAGCAAACCGGAGGTAATTTAGCTCGAAAACAGTTTTTATATCTCCCAAGATTTGCCCGCAATAGGCACCACGTCAGATTCCTCTTGCCAAAAACTGGATGCTGGCAATTCCAGAACTAGATGGAGAGCATATAAGTTGTGCTATTACCCATAAGAGTAATTATCCACGTTATCCATAAGGGCATTACCCAAAACAGCTGTATTACCCAAGTGTTCTCATTCAAAACCAAAACAGACGTGTGGCTGAGCCGAGGTAACATTTAAAAATGACTGTGCACACAAATAACAGCACACATCCCAGGAAAACAGTGGGGACAAGAGGCAGGATATACCCATGTCCTGCAATAGCACTTAACCAATCTCTATTCTAATTATTGTTTCATGTCCTCTCTACTTTGCTTCACCGGCCTAAACCTTGTCTTCCAGTGATGTGGAAACACAGCTGGAAAATTTCCTTGCAGAGAAATTTGATCTATTTTGACTATTTTCCCAGCAGGTTCGAAAGTGCCAGCTTTGGTCCCCTGACTCAGGTTCTTGCCCATACCTTTGTCTTCTGGCAGAGACACAACGACCTGGAAACCTTCTCCTCACTGTGACAAAATGTTCCTGGGCATTGCAAAGTCCTTCAACACCAGCTGCCCCCTCAGCTGAGTCTCACTAATGCCCCCATTCCTTTAGGTTGCTCCTTACCTTTTTGACAACAGGCATCACTAGGAAGCAGCTCACAGTAGCAGGAGTATCTAAACCCTTCAGTGGAGTCTTTAAGGGACACATGCCCTGCAACCCAAAAACAGAAATCTTCTGGTCCTGTGGAAGAGCACATGAAATGCAAATCACCTTCCATGCCTTTCATATTTTGATAATTGAACAAGTCCTAATTGGTTCCGATACCAGCTTCCACTTGTGTTTTTTGATACTGAAATTCTGTTTTCACTGGAGTGTTTGCCATGTCTGTGGGTAGAAAGCAGGTACTGCTTTCCCAAGAATGAGCTGTGGGCAGTACGTGCACTATCCAAAAGCCACTAAAATCACCATTACAGGGGGTGTGCAGCATTTGACAATCCTGACTGCAAAAAGCCCAAACAACAATTGAAGTATGCTGCATGTTACTTTGCATTAATCTGTCAGTTGAAGGAAATGACATTTGATGGTATTACATTTGATGTGGAATTACACCTGCTTCACACCTCATAAGTCTACTAGACTGACCAAGAGCACTCAGCCTGGGGAATAGCAACACATTCCGTTCTTATCCAAAGGGTGAAAATACAATGCCTTAAGATTTTTTAATTTTAATTTTTCTATACTTATTGTTAAAAAAAAAGGGGTAATTGAAATTTATCTCTATTTGGGAGAAGTAAAAGCAAAAATAAGTTATTTTGCTACATGGAAAAAAGGATCTCCATTATCACCCACTTACAGCATCCATGCCAGGGTGGAGTGAATTAAACAACATAAATTATTTAGTCACCAAATGTGGCCTTTTTCTGCCACTCAAACACTGAACTTCAGGTACATTTCTTTTTTTTGGTATGTTTTTTCTTTGTTTTGTATCAAATGATCGTGTCAGTACTGGCTGACACTTAACAGCCCATTCTGATGGGTGGATGGGGGCCCAGGGGGATAAACCAGCCCTGCTCTCTCACTCTTATCTTTTTAGCTGCAATTTTCCACAGCAAACACAGAACTTGAGTACCCATTTCCCACCAACTTTCAAGTCCCTCAGGCCTCTTTCAGAGCCCCACCCTTAAATGCATGGTTTCTGTCACTGCCTCCCTTTATCGCTCACAGATAAGGACATTTCCCAGAAGAACCCCTGGGTACAGATTGCTCCAACCCAGAGAGTTTTCCCTTGGAAAGCCGAGGTTCCCACGAATGCTCCAAGCACCAGGAGGAATGATCTGGACCGAGGGATCAGCTATGTGACAGGGAGAAACAATAAACCTGGAGACAGCAGATGCAAAGTCACGCTGCTCATCTGAGACACCCATTGTCTCACACACCCTTAGCTTTACTAATTTAACAGGCTCTTTCTCTTCGTTTCTGTCCCTCCTAATGAGGCTCCTCTTGAGGAGGGCACTGAGGCCCAGGAAACGCTCACCTCTGTGGCTGCCCAGAGGGCATTCTGCAATTTCAGTTGGCAGCACAGCTTCATTCCTGGGCAGCTCATTCTCTGCACTTCCATGACTCCCTTCTCCAGATTCACCACCGTGTAGTTTCTGAAAAAACGAGCAAAGAACAATTTTCTGTAGCCAACATTCAGCCTGCACATGGCTACGAGAGTTTGTGGCACTTGTGGCCAAGCCCTAACACAACTGGCCAGATGTGGATGATGCTGCAAGGATCAACACCCCTCCAAATGGTCATTGCAAAGGAAGAGAAATACAGATGTGCCACAGCTCCTCCTCAGGGGGCAGAAGTGCAACTGATTATTTTTGTGAAGATTTGCACTCAGCTCTCTGACAGCATGGAAATGGATTAGGAGGATGGATGTGGTCTGTTACTATAATTCAGCTGTGAGACAAACAGCTCCAGCTGAACAGCAGTAATTAATAGCTGGGAAGTCTCAGCCCATCTTGCCCATTAGGTTCTCAAGAGAGTATCTGCTCCTTCTCCAAGTTCATCGCCTCGTTATTACCTGGCTTCATTATTACTCCAGCACATAAACAGAAGAGCATGATTCTTCTCCTAAAGAGCAAAGATGCGTAACCTGATCAAATAATTCATAAATAGATTTTTTTTGGTAACTGAAAGGATTTTGTTTCTTTGTTTGTTTGTAGAAATTTATTGGTTTGGGGTGTTCGAGGAATAACTGGATATTCACTACCGCATCTGTGAGCCCCAGATGTTTTACCAACTGTGGCACAAGCAATTACACATCCTGAAATCTGTCACATATAAGTAATTTGCTATTCAGCAGCCTCCAGCAAAGTGGATTGTCCAGTCAGGAAGCAGCCTCGATGAGAGATATTGCTGTGAATATTTGGACAACATCCATGTATTCAAAATACATCTGTGAGTACCATGTGTTTCACCAGTTCATCAGGAAGAGTTACCCTGTCTGCCCTGAACAACTGACCAGGCACCACAAATAGCAAAGCAAATAGTTCATGAACAAATCACGTACCATTTCCCATTAGCTTAATGGTTTCAAATAATGAACACATTAATATAAAATTCAGATCAGCTTGTGAATGTTTCCAAATAAGACCGGGGCTATAAAAATCAGCAGCATCCATAAAAACGAACCTAACTAGCCACAGGGTCACATGTGGCTGAGCAAAATGCCATCATCTCAGTCACAATTTAAGAACATTTTAAGCACATGCCTTCAGTACAGAACACATTTTACTGGCAGTGCACACTTGGATGCACACACAGCTCCAGGCATGTGGTTAACTCCTGATGATTGCAATAGGATTTAAGCATGTGCTTAATTGCTTTGCAGAAGAGAGATGGAACTGCAGCCTCAATTAGGAAAGGTTTAGTGTTAAATGGCCTCATTAGGAAAAGCAGAACACGTCTGTTCTCATGTGCAAATGCTTCACCCTGTGTGTGTGAATCATTACATTGCCCTAATCTTCTCCTCATACTAACTGAAGCAGAATTAAGCTCACTAAATATCCTTTATAAAGCAACCACTGTTCCCAATTAAAAGAGTTGGGGAAAACAGTGTTCACCGTATCCTTGGCATTCACCCAGATTCACTTTCACCTTCTTTACCTCCCTCCCAGAGGCATAAGTGAAGATGCCGAAAGACCTTTACTTAAAAGGGAAAAAGAAAAACAACAAAAAAAAAGTATGACTAATATGAGCTGTCCCACCTGGTGTCTTCCTTCCCATCCCAGAACACCACAGTGTATTCCTGTCCCTGCGAGCAGAAGAAGGAAGACTGCTTCCCACAGGGCAGCAGGTACATGAATGTTGCAAAGGTAGGATCTTTCATCTGTCCTACAACAGAAATGGCCAGTGGACGCTGAGGGAAAAGGAAAAAAGAAAGGCAGATGTCACACAAGATGAACCAGAAGAGCTGTAATAAACGTGAGGTTCAACAAGGCCAAGGATGAAGTCCTGTGCCTGGATCAGGGCAAGCACAAGCACAAGTTCAGGCAGGGCACCCTGAAGTCCAGACAGTCTTTAAGGTTCCTTCCAGCCCAAGCCATTCTCTGGTTCTACAATTATTTATTAGAACTTAGTCTGTCATTCTCTTACACATTTTACTGATTAATTTCTTCATGTTTATGAATTTTGGAAGCTGTCACGACAGGGTATAGTTGTTTTGAGAGTCAAGCTCACCTTTGTCTGAAGCACAGCAGCCCTGGAACACCAGGTTTTTGTAATTAATGAAAAACGCAATGCAGCATAATCCTTTTCTCATACTTTGAACCTTTTTCTTCCTCATACCTCCTTTTATAATCTCAGGGATTTTGAAGCCTTTGTAGTTACACTCACAGTGTGATACTGGAGCTGTTTCTAGAAATTATGGGTAACGTCTTGCCCTGGTGAAATCAACAGCCTAACTGCCATTGACACAGAGGGACCTTCAAGTCACCACAGAACTCTGAGCCCACAGATCTGTCAACATTTCATTCATAAAACCCTCATTTAACACAACAGAAGTTCTGGGCCACATCAGCAGGTGGGGTAAATGGACAATCAAATTGTTCTACTGTACCAAGAGCAAGCTCAGCCCTCTTGCATGAAAAGGGAAGCCAGCTCAGAAAATATGGGTCAGGAGGATTGTCTTGTACCTTTTCCGGCTTAGTGTCCCAACACTCCATCATTAGTGCCTGCATCCTATAGAGCTGCACCTCCTCCGGCTGCCCAAGAACAGGACGGATCCCTTTGGACAGTTTCTTTGCAATCTGGAGCTGGTGCTGCCCCAGCACAGGCCTCTGGCCAGACAGCAGCTCATACAGGACCATCCCATAGGAGAACATGTCAACCTAGAGCCAGAAACACAGAGAAAAATGAGGGCAAAGCTCCCTTGGTGGGCGGAGAGCAGAGCAAGGCAGGCGACCGCAAAGCCAGTGCTGCCCACGGTGCATGGACAAGGGACTGCAGCCCCAGGCATGACACCCACCACCCACTGCTGTCACGAGGCGCTGCCCCACAGACATCCCCAGTCACCTTCTCATCATAGACAATGCGAGGCCTGATCTCAGGGGCCTGGTACCCTGGCGTGCCTTCCACACCCAGAGCACCCTCATGGAATGACTGCCGGGAGATCCCGTAGTCAGAGAGTTTGATGTTGATATGCTCTTTGACATCCAGGGACCACACCAAAATATTGTCCGACTTCAGGTCACAGAAGATGATGTTCTTCTTATGCAGGTAGGCCAGGCCTGTCACAATCTGATAGGCTATTTTGTGTGTCAGCATGTGTCCCAGCGGCACAAAGGAAGACCCTGGCACAAAGGAACAGCCTGTCTTCAGCTCCTGTAATTGCCATAACTGCATTTTCCCCCTCCCCTTTCTCTTTTTAACTCCAGCATAATAACTGACAACCTTTTAAAACATCACTCAATGCCACCATTTAAAATGACACTGTTTATGTTACTATATGTGTCTGACAGTCCTACTGGATTTTTTTTTTTAAATCCTTTCACTTCTACACCCCTAAATCTTCTGGTGAAAATTAGTGTTTGACTGAAAGTTGACACAAGGCCAAGGTGCCAAGAGGGTCAGATGGCCTCAACTTATCTTGGCGTTAGTGTCATTCATTTGACAGCAACAGAAATAAAGATAATTATGAGATAATTTAGAGTGCCAGACACCCATCTGTAGGGGGAAGAACACAGCACTACCCATGCAGCCCTGAAATGAGATGTACTTCATATTATTTTGCAGAGAAATTGAAAATCCAGGTCTCCAAAGTAGTTTTGAAAATCCTGAGCATCAATTTTTACTAGGTTCCCAAAAGCACAGTTTAAGAACAATCCCATCCCTCCCGCTTTCCCTAGTCTGGAAAAAAAAAATCCTCTCCAGTAAATCAAGCAGTAATTTAAATATTGCTGCCCATTTGTCACTCGGAGAGTGATCTCTCTCAGGGGGAGACCCTGGTTTTACCTTTGGAATTTTCAGAAAGCACGGTGGTGAGGCTGCCCAGGGGGGCCAGCTCGAGGGCGAAGCACAGCGGGTGGATGCTGATGCCAATGAGGGACACGATGCAGGGGTGCTGCAGGGAGTGCAGCATGCTGGCCTCCTGCCGAAACTCCGAGAAGTTCTTCATGGCATCCATGGCTCTCAGGTGCTTCAGCATGGTATCTGCCAAGACAGAACCCCCTCCTCACTGCCCAGCTCAGAAATTGTCACAAACTCTATGGAAGGTGCCAACCAACAAGCATGAGCTGCAGGAGGAATTATGCCAACAGCAAGGCTTGAAGTTGGATCCTTATGTTGATGCATGAGCCACTCGCTGACACTGGAAATAAGCAGGATATACACAGTGACTCAGGAGGCAAGAGCTCCCTTAGTCTTTCAGCGTCAGGCTCAAGTGTGTCTGGCACTTGCTGATCTCACATATCACCTGGATGACTTGAAAACTCGCCCTGTGCTTCTTCAAGCAGGGACTCTGTGTGGATGTCACACTGCAGACCCTCTGCTGGAAGGGAGATGTCTCCCCTACCCTTTCCCAGCTTCCCTGCCAGAAGAGAGCTACATCACAATAATGGTCCTTCTGCCACGGGACACCACAGGCTGCTCAGGCAGGTCTGGTCTTTCCAAAGGTTATTTGTCACTGGGACAGCAGCTGGCCTCCTCCACAGCTCAGGAGTTCACCACATCCTCCCCTGACAAAAATGAGGAATGTGAGGCGCTCTCCCCTTTCCTTTGTCTATGGATTGAGGCTCTGCTGGAAACCTGGACTCAGTATGTCCCTGCCTGGAGGAGCTGGCAGGCTCAGAAGAATTCCCAGTTTGGTTTCTGCAGTTGCTGCACAGATGGGGTAAAAGACTAATTCAAAGGTAGAGACCCACAAATCGTAAGTGCAAACCCATGCAAATCCCCACTCCTCGAGGTCAGATAGGCTGGGGACAGGAGATGAAATCATGTCTCCCACCCCAATCCAGGGCTCTGCCTTAGCACCCTATGAATCCAACCTGCCCATTGACCTGCAGGAGAGAAGCTTCCTGCGGTGCCAGTGACCTCCAAGGCTACAAATCTTCATGAAGAACTCTAAGTTGCATTCTCCTCCTCCCCTGAAACACATCAGTTTTGCTATTTATTTGAAAGCTGTATTTAAACAGGTGCTGCCAACAAAGGCTCTTTGGAGAGCAAGGGCTCTTTGGTTGTAGCTTGGGATCACAGATTGCAAGAGCCAGTTCTCAACAATGGTTCTGTGCACTGTACCTGCAGCTGACGTGGGAGAACCCTTGCATTTTTTAATCTGAAATCTCTTCACAGCCACAGGTTTTCCTTGGTATCGTGCCCGATATATAACAGTTCCACTTCCACCCTGGCCAAGAACGTTGTTTTCATTTTCACTGCATTCCAGTTTGCTATTTTCCAGGAACAGTCTGCCAAGAAGAAATTGGTGCTTTTTAATTAAAGTCTCAAAGACACTGTAAATTCATGGTTTTAATTTGATTTCCATGTTCACAAATGCCTGATGGGCTCTTGTCTTATCTACCAAGAGGACTGGATCATCTAAACTACCCTGGTCATCTCAACGTACTCTGTGCTGGCTCGTGTTGTACAACAGATTTTTCACACCAAAAAGTAACTTGGGCAAATAAGCAGAAAAGGCTTTTTACTAATTTATCCCACAAGAATCAAACAGATCTGGAAAGCACATAAGCTTCTTTTCCAACCAGATGACATGATTACTGATACTTGTACCATTTATCTGTATTAACAATTTTTTTTTGCTTCATTTACCTCCTGTTCCTCTCCTCTCCACTGAGGCAGGACAGGATGTTTATGAACAGCCCCACACTCTGAAACCTGATTATTCAAATCAGCTTAGTGTTCTCAGGCTGTAATTCATCATTTCCCCACTCTCCCAGAGTCTACTTTTACAGCTGTTCACACTTCAAACATCTCCACTCGCCTCAGAGTCGTCATATAAATCTGCAGGAGATAGCAGAGTGAGGAGGGCTGTCCTGACCAGCTGATGGGGTGTTTGCCCAGAAAAGCGACCCCAAGAAAGCAACAGGGACCACTGGGAGCACAGAAAGCTCTGACAGCAGCCAACAGGACAGTTTGTTCTAGAGGTTCTGCATCAGGCACTGGAAGGTCTGGGAGAGAATGAGCCAGAAGGGACGTTGGTCTCCACTCTCCTGTCCTGCCTGCTGTCAGCTCTCTCACTCTACACACTAAGTAATAAGGGGTATAAGACTGAACCCATCTGGAAATGCAGTTAAGCAGCTTATAGACTTGGCTATAGTGCTGCTCTGGGTAGGGAAGAACTGTTTCAGCTGTTTAGGACTGCCACACGTCCAGCAGCCCTCAGCCTAGCAGGAGCCTTGACTCAGTGTGAATTCTCTTGTGGCATTTATAAATCCACTCACCTACAGGCTCTTAAAAAATTCAGGCAATTTCAGGGCCAATCTTGTGACGTAGCAGCACTTCCTTTTGGTTTTGCCACATTAAAATCTCCTTTGTGGGATCCCAGAAAGACTCCAACTAGAGAAAGCTCTGGCCAGAGTACTGGGCAATGCAGGACAGCTGTGGCTTTAAAAAAGGGACTTTCACATTGCACCACAGTGATCTCAAAGGACCCCTGATGTGATGACTCGGTCAGCACACAGCTATTGTCTAGGCAAGTGCACTGAACACCAGGAGTGCAGTTCAGGATGAACTGCCAGAGCAGGGATTGAGAGCAGCTGGATTTGTTTCTTGTGGTCAAGTATGTTCCTCTAGCAGAGATAACTGAGGAAAAGAGTCCAACCGAAGTATATCGGCACACTGAAACTTCATCAAAGGCTCTCAAATAACATTACCTGGCAGGAAAATCAGTCATGAACAGCTCTGGGACCAATTCTTGGAGAGAAACAGGGATGTCAGGGTGGTTAGGACACGTGATGTAGTCCAGTTCGATGGCAGTCAGGACACAGTCCTCCATGTTAAAGTACTGCGCGTCCTCCGCCTTCTCACCGCACTCCTTCTCCTCTGCCTTGGAGGCTGCACAGATGTGGCAGGGCACATACTGCTCCATCAGCAACGTGCCATCACTCTCCATGGCTGTGAGCGCTTCAAAGGAAGCAAGGAAAGAGCACAAAACCCACAATTGACACAGAATGTGAAGGAACAAGAGCTCCGAGTGGATCCAAATGTCTGCAGGCACTACCTGGGTCCACTGGCTAAATGGTCACACTCATGAAAGCAGCAGTGTATTGACTGGATAGAAAATAGCTTTTTGGAAACTATACAAAGATGGCAGGGACAGTGCTGGGGAGACAGGACTGTGGACACCACCCAGCACCTCCTCTGCTTTGGTCACAGGTAATGCACAGGCTTGCAAAGAAAATAAACTCAGAAGTATGTGAATAAAGCACTAGAGAGACCCTCCTTCTTGCTGGGTGTCTCTGTCTCTCCAGACTGCAAGCTGTCAGATGGCTTTAGGTGAAGAGCAGGCATGGGAATGGGAATGGGAGGAGACTGGGAGGCACAGCATGCTGAGCTCAGGCTGAGCTCTGCAGCAGCAGGTTTGGGATAAACATTTACTTGCAGGTAAAATTTACCTGCACTCAGGTTGGGAACAAAGATACTGTGGGCTCCCTCATGGGAAAGGTTTTCAGTCCCTCCTGAGGGTGAGGGAAACGTGGATTCTACCAAGACTAAGCCTTTGGGAGGCTCACACCTCTGCTGCAACTACAGAGGGATTTTGTGGCCACCGGCTCTGTTAAATGCCCACAATTATGTGGGATGAATACAGGCTCCAGCCTTTGAAGTCATGACTCCTCTCAAGCTTCAGTGATTAACGTGAGCATTATTTTAATCCAAAGGCAAATAAAATGTTCTTTTATCTTCAGAACATGTAGAACATGAATATGTGAGTGTACCACTGTTTCCTCCAGAGAACCTCCAATTAAGAGACTTTGGCAGTGTATTCCAGACCAGTGTGGGATGTCAAAGAACACTTCAGATTTTGTTTTGGTTTTAAAGAAGTGTATTGGTGTTGCAAGCAGCCCGCTGGGTAACAGCAGGATCTGTGCTGAGCACAGGAAAAACAGCTGCAGGAGTCAAGGAAGTTACCTTGGCACAGAGTCCTTGGTACCATATTCACTCTTGCCACTCACAACACGATTTTATAACTCATGGGATGTTAAAAATCATAGGCAAATTCTGATCTCTGCTGATGTCAAAGTGAGCTCCGTCATTAGGGGACAGCACCAAGTCATTTGGGCCAAATCCTGCCCATGCAACGAGTATTGGAAGAGTCCCTTGAACTCCTGCAGGTCCTGTTTGAACTGCAACGTTTCACCTGTGCTGTTGTGACTGACAGACTGAAAGACACAATGTCTAGACCAAAGTGTGCCAGCAAATAATCTCAATCTGTCTGCAGGTTTATCAGCTCTTATCAAATGTTATCGGCCTGAGACTGTCAGAGCCTGAAGGATCTTCAATTAACATACAATCCTGTGCACCTGGAGAGCTCTGTTAAAGAACCTTCTGTCAAAAGCACGTAAGACTGCACAGAAAATGACAGTCAGTCTCTTACCAGGAAACCACTGGTCTATCAAAGAGTTCACATGGTCTGTGATGAACGCCATTGCTGAGAAGTCTCTCACTTCTGACTGGGAAATTATTTTAATTCCACCACTTTTTTTCTTTTTCCAGTTCACATCAGAAGACTCGACACTGTGTAAGAAAGGCAAAAGACAGACCTGTGAAGCTTTTGTGAAATCTCAGTGTCAACAAACTTTCTTTCTGGCAGGAAACCAGAGTTGCATAATAACACTTAATTCGTAAGGCATCAAACTACAAACCAAAGCTTTATGGATGATTTTCAGTTCAGTCTGTCCTGCAAATGCCTTTCAGAAGAGAATTCTTGCACAGAAATGCCAGTTAGTCACAATGAATAAATCCTACAGAAGGTCAGACCCAGAGAACACTCTGGCCTAAGTGAACCGAGTATGATGGAGAGTTTTGACAGAAATGCCCCACACAGGGTGATGGAAGGTTGGGAGCTCTAAAATCAATAATGAAATTCCAGTGGAAAAATAATTCCCAAAACCATTAGGAAAAGTTTATGGACAGAATTTTTGCACAATTTCCATGAAACTTGAGGTACGTGGGTAAATAAGAGTAGGACCACTACCATGGTGCAGAATTTTGGACTCCAGCCTGTGATTTGCAGTGTCTGGGTCCAAGTCTCTACTGAGGAAAGTCACTGTTCCCTTCTGGTCTCCAATCATGCAACAGCATCAATGATTCCTCCCTATCCTGCCAGGGACTGAAAGAGCAAATGCACCCACAGTCCCCTGTTGCACAGAAGCAGCTCCATTGACCTGACACACAGTGGTGAAGTTTGAGGACTTAGTGGAAAACTCACAGAGGTAAGGAAATCTTTGCATGTGAAAAGGCATGATTTTACACTGGCAGACTCCTGCTCTGAGTATCACTTTCTGTTCTCAGGCCTCTTGAAATTGGTGGCTGCAACAACAGATAAGGTTGATACATTCACAGCTGCCAAACAATCATCGTTTTTGTCACCAGTTGTTACCAGATGAGTTATGTCCATTAAAGAGCCTCCTCTTCTCCTGATGAGTGAGCACACAGCATGAGTCAGGCCCATTCATCTCCATTCAGCTGATGTGTCTCATACCCTCTATTAGTGCCCTGTCACACATGCTGCATTACGAACACAAATTACCTAAGATAGCCTCCATCAAAGGTAACGAACAGACCTTCCTGCCAGTAAACAGTGTGAGTCCTTTTGACTCGGAATGTGCTGCAGCGGTTCCTTTGGGTGCCTGTGAAGCTGTAGATGGTCACCTTTTTGTTTCTTGTCTTGGTGTTCTTCTTGTTTTCGAAAAGCTGAAACAAGCAGAAAAGGATGAAAATCCATAAACTGCTGGAGTTTCTCCTAAGGATGTTTTAATCAAGCAATAAGGTGACTTCTTATTTTTGGCTTTCACAGGTGCTGTTGTACCTTTTTTTCACTTGTGCTCACAAAAAAATTTTGCAATGGAATGGAAATACATGTGGTAAAATTGGTTTTGCAGCAGTGGAAGTATTTTTCATGCCATTCAAAAAAAAAAAAAGAACAACTTCATATCAACTAACAAAGTTAATTCTAAAACACGACATTTGTCATATTCATTTTGCATTTACAAAGTCTTGTAAACCCAAAGAACTAAATGTGCCAGTGAGTGATGAAGTCTGCTCTCAGTGCAGAGAGTTAACTTTTCCACCTGTTTCAGTGGGAGGAAGATGGCTCTTCTCCAAGATGCTTCAAAGCAGCACTTAGAGCAAAATGTATTTCTGTTCTAAAACCAAAAAGTTGATCTGCAGAACTCCACTGTACTCATTGCTCCAACATTTATGTGCCTGCAGACGGGTCTGACGCCTGGGATCCTTTCCATTCCCTTCATGAGGACTGGATGAGGTCCTTAGGAAAGGTGCTCTAGGATTATGTAGTGCCCATGAGGATGTGAGCAAGGGGCTGCCAAGACAGCCCGTTAAAAGAGGTAAAGTCATTACATGGTTTGAGAAGCCTGGAACACAGAGGACCTTCCAAAAACAGGAATCACGTTTTCCATGTTCTGTACATCACTGACAGACCACAGTTTAATTGAGGGCTATTAAGATGATATCAGAACAGTAGTATAAATATTTTTCAGGTATTTATCAGGGCTTCAGATAGAAGCTGCTGCAAACATATGTCTGCAACCACATCAAAATCCACTCAGCTCTCAGAACCTTGCAAACACTACTTTAATGACATCTGTAGCACTTGCACTAACAGGGTGCCTCATTAAGGCAGCAGTCTTGTAATTTTCTTCCCATTTAAAGCCACAGAGACTCAGCTAGCTGACTTTGGTGGAGCTATTCCAGATCTCCTCTGGCTCATGCTGTGAGCAGAGTCTGGCCTGGTGGGATGGCCGTGGACAAGAGCTGCAGGCAGAACTCCAATTACTCGTAATTGGAAGGTGCTGGAGGTACTGAGACCTTCCAAGGGGTCCTATCATAAGGAGGCTGTGGAGAACTCAGGCTTTCTTCCCCAGTGCCAATTTGTTGTCCTCAGTGACATCTACTGCAAAAAACAGAATCAGATTTTGACTGCAGTCTCTCCTCTCCTTATTTACGCAATGCTATGGAAGTCTGTGACTAAAGTGAGCCGGATGTGAAGAGACATCCCACTCACATTTACGTGCATCAACCTCAACTGTCTGCTTGAGCTCACAGAGAGACACAGCAACCTACCTGCAGGTCCATCTCTGCCAGGCTGATTAACATCCGAGCTATGAATCTCTGCCAAAAGCCAACGGGGACAAAACTCATCTTGAAGACCCTCTGGACTGTGTTTGCGGTCTGGTGGCAGAGCCCGTGGATATCCAACGCTGGCTTGGTAGGAAGCAGATGAGGGAGGAGGTAGCTGAAACACATCAAGTTCAACAGCCCAGATTTTAGCTACAGCTTGTAACAGTGAGTACATTGTTACTGGATAATAAGGCGATTCAGCCTCCAAAGAGATTTTTAATGGCACAGCCTACTGCATATAAAAAAGCTTTTAGACTAAAGCACTGAAGCAATACATGGAGAAATTAATTTACACTATGGAAGCAAGCATAGGCAAAACAGACATTACATAATCCAGCCAGGGCTATTGGACAGGGCTAAAATTGATGTAATGAGCATTTGTGTACTCACAAATGAAATGCACTAAAATGTAAGAGTCATTAGAACAGCTGTGATGTTGGAACTCATTTTTGGTATTAGTCTGCCCTAGTAGTAAGCAGAGAATTATAGCAGTGGAAGAGAAGATAAATGCAGCTCAGGTTCAGTAAGCCCAGAAGGTGGAGAGAGGAGGTGCCCTGGGAGGGGGCAGTGAGGCAGTTCCAGACTGCAGGAATTGGGCTGCTCTGCCTCTCACCCCAGCCCCAGAACCAGAGCGTGGCAGGGTTTCCTGCTGCTCCACACTGCAGCTGATGGATCACTGCCACATCCCTGACAAACTCCCAAAGCAAGAGCTCACACTGCCAGGCTGATGCCAGCAGAGAAATCCCTCGTCTTGCTCAGATTCCTCCTGCAATCAGATTATTAAATACTTTGGTGAAGTGTGAAGGAGACTGAGTGTTCTCTGTGCCTGACCAGTCAGCAGTAAGAGTTATGCTGGTGTAGGGGACCACAACGTTTCCAAATTATTTTCAGATCTCCCAGTAAATCCAGAATATTCATTTGTCCTGATCTTAAGTTTCTGGGAAGCTGAAACCCCATGGAACACTAGAACTGCTTTGAAAACTATGAGCTTATGGCTTTCACTACCTGTCAGTAAATCTCTTGACAGCGATACTGTACCAAATACATCCCAGGATGCCTGTACAATCTAAAACGTTATTTGCTTATAGGCTGACACACTGCTGTTTTATCAGTGTTGAGCCTGAGAAAATGTGTTGGCATCTGGGGCTCCTCGTTGATGGGCACAATGACAGCAATGAGGCACATGGCCAAGGGACTTGACCAAAATAACAGTGGCAGGGACTAGATACACACTAGGACTAATGCTGGGTCAGAATCCAAGCCTTTAAGGCTCTCACTTTTTCTCTCTAGCAGCTGCAATATTCTGTAAAACCCGAAACATCAGCTCAGAAAAACAGCTCTCTCCATATGTCACAGTCCATAACATCTTATGACATCTTACACCAGTGAACTATTCGTTCCATGAAACATCTTTGGAGTTTAAAACTGATTAAAATTTCACTTATAAATTACAGTAAGAATGCTCATTTTTAACCTAAATTTAACAAGCAGAACACAGTTAAATTACATGCACCTTAGGCACGGAAGTGAAATGCAACAAACTAAAACTTCTTGCTCTATAAAAGTAGTGGATGCATCATAAGAGAGCAAATAAATTTTCCTCAGCACATCCAAGAAAGGGTCCAGGAGTATAAGAAGGGCCAGTGAGGCCCTTCTGGACCATAACTATATAGTGGATTATAACACAGATGGTGATTCGACGCTCTTGAACAACAGCCAATGCAAATTTTGAAAATATGTGAAACATGCCCCTATCCACCCTTTCAGAACAGAAACTGGCAGCTGCTTTCTCTACTGACTGCACAGAAACCCTATCTGGCAATCTAGACAATAATTGCAGCAGCACAGTAACAAATAACTGCTCTGTGTCTGACTAGTACATTAAATTAATCCAACCTGCTATAGCTACAGTCCGACAGTGGGAAGAATATTCTGCTAATGCGGCTTGGAGAGCTCCAAAAAACATTGGGCAGGGCATGAAAAAGCAGTTTCCTTGTTCCCGAGGCACAGACAATGTAATTGCCTTGAAGAAAAATGGCAGATAGTGACAAGGAGTCCAAAAGGCACTTCGGACTGAGCAGAAACATTGCTGCTTTATCTGTGTTAAGCCTGAGAAAATTTGTTGGCATCCGGGACTGGATAAGTGACAGGCATAATGACAGCCCAGAGAATGCTGCACTTGTGCTGGCATTCAGAGCTCCCGAGAGGCTCAGGGCGATGCAGCCGCGCTGTCCTGCAAGGGCAAGGAAGTGAAATGCAAATGCCACATCAAAAGTGCAATACAACTCTGGTTCCACCGCTGAGGCAACAACAGGCTGTCGCCAAGCAGATGGGAGAGAGAAAAATCGCAGGGAACTCTGCCCAGAGGGAAAGAGATCGGGGGGCAGAGGGGAGGAGGACTCATTAACATTTAAAGAGAATGAGGTTTCTTAGACCATTTCTAGGAAAACTATTGATCGACACCTATTGAGGCTAAAAATTGAGTAAATCATGTTGCTGCCAAAGCGACACTTCCCCGATTTCACTAGAAATAAAATACTACTAATTTCAGGGCTGACGTAATTATTGATCACCCCAACTTTTCTGCCACGCTCTGAAGGGAGGATGTTCCCTGGGAACAGATGACTCCAGTCCATCTACATTTCGGGCCTGGCAGCCACGGCCTCACATCCTCTCCCTGCTGCAGCTGCGCCGCCTGAGCGCTCACAGCCTCCACCTGCTCATCGCCACATCGCCAGCGGTGTCACTGCCCCTCCGGGCTGCTGGCTGAGCCTGTCACCAGCCTCAATGCACCGAGGGCACACAGACCTGCTCTGGAAAGCTTTCCCAGTAGCTGGTTTGGACCAAAGGATGCTCAAGCCAGGAAACACAGACGAAATGGATGGGCGCCTTCCATTACGCTGCTTCTCAAATACTTTCTCATCGCAAGATCCTTGTCAGGACAACCACTTAAAGAGTGGCAAAGCCTGTTAATACCCACTGATTGAATGGCTATTTTTCTCCAGCTTCACTAAGCCTCTCTAATTATCAACATACCTGTTATTTGCCACAGGCAGTGCAATTTCAAACTTGGCCAAGAACTGGAAGTACTGCTCTTCGGTCTGCTCAGTGAAGCCCGTCCCAACCAGCAGCATCCTGAGATCCTCTGCTCTGATGACTCCATTCTTAGCTACAGACTTGGAGCTCTTGATGTTGAAAATCCTCTGTAGACACTCCGAGAGCCAAACTGGGTCGAGGAAGTAAAGATTCCTCAGGCCGTGACTTGTGTCTGGGAAGTGCAGTAGTGTACCCGTTTCTATCAGAAAATTGATTGCTGACTTCCCCGATGGATTTGTAGATTAGCAATTGACCAGCATCAGGAAACCACAGTGCAGAAGAATAAGATAGGAGGCAGTTTGTGCAGTTTTATGCATCCCAGATATATCCAGCATGTAGCCAAGTCAAAAGAATAACATTTATCTGAGGAGTGCTGCTATCTGACACTCCACTTGTAAATCCCCACATCTCACTGCTCTGCAGTCAGTACCTCTGTCTCCATGACACCTCCCCTTTACCCTCCTCCTGCCATCCTCACAGGGAAGGGCTCCCTCTGCCTCCTGTGGAGTAAGGCCTCTGCAAAAATCACAAGATTGGGGCCCCACAGAGAAGCCAGCCTTGAAACTATGGCAACCCTCATTCTTCACAGAGCAGAAATGAGACAAAGCTTGTTAAAAAAAAATCAGTACCCTCAGATCATCCTAGAAACTTCCCAGTCCTCTCCCAAAGTCCCATTACTAATCTGATATGGTATCAATTCCCAAAGTGACCTCTGTACTGGTGTAGAGCGCTTTGGATTTATTATTAGTGGAATATTTCAATAGGACACACACATCAGCTTCCAAGAAATTACTGGTCTGCTCTGACCTACCCGTTTGCAAGTCTTCATAGTCTTTGATGTCATTTCCAGGCGTTTGCTCAATCATCAGTTCTATTTGTCTGTCTGTTAAATACTGGACATCATCATTCTGACTCCTCCTATGCTGCTCTGCAAGGACAGCTTCCTGAAGACTCAGGTAACTTCTTGGTATCTGCAAACCACATGAAAAAACCAGCAGGATCAGTATCAGCCAGCCATCGCTCTGCTGGGGATGAACTGGCTGCCATCAGCCCTTCACAGGAATCTTACAGTGCTGTCCTTTCCCAAAGCCAGATTGATGTTTTATATATACACCTCACATGCCTCCTGCATCAACAGTAACTCTGGAAGTTCACCCCCCAGCCCAAATGCAAGCTCCACCAAAGCTCTGCTTTGGTAAGGATTAGCCAGAAAGCCCAGTTCTCACCAATCTCCCTGCAAGTTTCTGTGAGCAGATTGAGCTGCCAACGTCCTTCATGTTGCAAGTGACATGAAAAATCAGCTGCCGGAGTCCCTCGAGGCCTTCCAGAGTCTTACATGAGAGCTCACTGCAAAAGTCATGCAAGGGTGAAAATTATCAGACCTTATCAGCACGCCGCCTTCCTTTCCAGGCTCACTTTCCCTTATCAGTGGCTTTAAATTTCCTGTGTTAGCTGAATGGGAGGAAGGCTGTCAGTGAGCATTTTTAGCTTTGGAGAAAATACAAAGTGGCCTGGAAAAGATATATTAGGCCACATCTGTATAAGGCCAACCTCTGCTCTGCCTGTTTCATTCACTGTGCGCTGCTGTTGTGTCCCCTGTGCACTGGCATCCCTGGGGACATCCCTGGCAGCCCGACCAAAGTCATCCCCTCTGTCCTTTCAGTGCCACATCCTGGAAGGGATTGCAGGGAGGAGGAAGGCACTGTGCCCTGGCAATCTCTAGAGACAAGCCCAGTTCTCCCTGCCTCAGATCAAAGAGGCACAGTGATGACTACCAGACACCTTTTCCCACCCTCATTCCGGTCCTTGCTCAGCTGGATCCTGTAGTCTGGGAATAGATGTTTAGATCCTAAAAGCTGGCCTTCATTATCTCTTTAACAGCTAAAAACCTGCTCTCTCCAGCTCCTACTAGTTTTAGTCCTTTTGTGGGCTGGATAAGAACAGTTCTATTCCACTTTCCCCAACAAAGGGTCTTTCTAACTGATCCTACACATGTTCCCCTGGCAGACAGAAAATCCTTTTGTACAGCAGTATGTTTTATATTAAACCTCCTCCCTCAGTGGCACCGGGAAGTGTGCACTCACTGGGATGCTGCAGGATCCTGATCACTGACAGAAATCTGGGTCACCCACAGAAGGCTCAGAGAAGCCCCATCCAAATGGACAAGGGAGTTCACCCAGATGGGGCATGGGAGGGAGGAGATGTGCAACCAGGCACAACTCCAACTGAGAACAAATGCAGGGAGAAGGAAAGGTGAAGGGGAATGTGCGGGATGTGTGGCAGGCTGTTAGAAAGTCCCTTTAAGACAGAATGACTGAGATCATGTTAGGACGCTCTGTGGTAATGGGAAAAGAGGCTGGAGGTGATGCAAACACAAAGGTTCCCCCTGCTCATTGTGAGTCTTTGAGCCTCACACAGGGTGCCTGGTACTCGACCTAAGGGAAGAGCCAGCTGGGATGCAAACACAGCACCTGGATCTGCACAGCAGCACGTGGGAGGTCGCTGATGACTCTGCCAGGCAGCAGATGGGAAGTGCTGGGGACATCACAGTGCCCTTCCTCACTTACCAGCTGCCACCTGCTCTTGCCCCAGGCAGTGGTGATTTCACACCGTGTGGTGCCAGCCTGCTGCATCCATGTTCACCCCTTGGCTGACAGCCCTGCTTCCTTCCCAGCTGGAGAAGTCTCCTCTCCCCAAGGGCATTCTCAGTCAGCCAAGGGGAGGGAGAGGAGTCAGACTGCATGGCCTGACTGACACCCACCTTCCAGGGAGCAGCAGCCCTCCATTACCACACCTGGAGGACTCTGATGGCACAGGTTTGAACTCGGCTCAGGGGACCGACCCACTCCTTGCCCATCCAACACTGCCACGTGAGTCATGTTCTCACATCAGGGTACACCCACACAGCCTCTCCTTTACAAACCCTGGGGCACCCACCTTGTAACAGTCGTGTTCTCAAGCTTTTCAGCATTAATTAATCTGCGCCTTCCCTCCTTGTGACTAATAAATTATCACCATTCAACAGTGACAAACCTGAGTGAAGCAGGAGCAGTAAACAGGCTGGTCAAGGTCACCACTTTGGAGCTTCCAGCTCTCAGATCCCATGATCAGAACCCTCAGCAACACTGACCTTCTCTCTCATTATACCACATTATCTCAGGCAAAAATAGATGAAATGCAACGCTGACGAGCTCTTAAATTGGTTCCGTTGCCAAGGAGATCAAGTATTTCAAAATTGTTGAAAGTGTCATAAGAGTGACTGAACAAAGGCACAAGTACTTACTGCAGGTGCTTGAAGGTGATATCTGGGAAGCCAGTTGCTCTGGATCCAGAGGGAGACCGACACAGAGCCAGGACATATGCCCTCAGAGTCGCTATCCTCTCAACGCGGAATTTCGTTTCAATTAAATCAAGGTGTGTTCCTACCACCAACACCACTGAATTTGGAGCTTTGGCCTGTAAGAGAAAACTCTGACAAAGATCTCATCCAGATTACGTCGTGGTAAATGCAGTGAGGACATGTGAAAAGTATAATATTTCAGGGGAGGGAGTCACACACAGTAGTAAAACGGAATATATGTACATAAAATAGAGGCAACCTGTTGTGGCAGCTTGACAGCAGCAACAAGTGATCCAGGTATTGCAGAAGTTCTGTGGAATATGACTTAATCATCTGCTGCTACTGCAGAGCAGGAAACTGTCAGTTTGGGTTTATTACAGCAAGATTTAACATAAAGGGAGTTGCCCTGTGGTATTAAGTTGCTGCGAGTCAGCTCGATGATGGGAACCACGTCTGCCTAGACAAAGTTAACTCAACCTGTAGCCAGATCTAACTGTGACATCCTGAAAAAGGCTCCTGACACTATGGGATGGATACCTGGGGAAGTTACACAAACTTTCTCACTGGAGGTATATGGAGAGGTGAGACAAACTGCTAGGAAAGTCTAAATCTATTTAATCCTGAATCAGAGCAAAGGAATGGATTAGATGATCTTGTGGTTTCTTCCAGCCCTTCCATGACTGTACTGCAACACTGGAATGAATCCAGATCTCAGGGAACACCCTGCCAAATACAATGGGAATGCAGAGGCTTAAGCAGGGATTCGACTGTCTGTCCAAATGACTTTGACCACAGAAGAATATTCAGATGCAGCAATACATGCTTTTTTGCAGCTAAACCATTTCTCCCACTGAAATCTCCCAACCTGATTGACACCAAACTCCTCCCCGGTGCAGCCTCAGGAGCCAAACCAAAGGGCCCACTCAGCCCAGTATGCTGCCTGGAGGCTGATGAGCAGTACAGGCACAGGGCTGCATGCAGAGATGTTCCTTGGTGTGCTCTCCCAGCACCCAGCAGCCTGCAGCTCACCGGCTTCCTCACCATGAGACAGCATCTCTCAAATAATAGCACTTGATGGATTTTTCTTCCAGTCAGCTTTTCCAGCTTCTGACACCCACAGCACACTGAAGTTCCAGTGAATTCCACAGGTTCTGTTGTGTTTAGGATACTTCCCATCGTTTGTCTCAAAGCTCCCGTCTCAGTATTTCACTTAATCTCTCCCAATTCTATTGTAGAAGATCACGAACAAAGGCTCCCTTGTGGTTTTCTCCTTACCCTAGTAAGTTTACACACATTTCTCCTCATTTTTCCATACTTTTAACCATCATGTTCTTGCTCTGCATTTTTTCTGATGCTACTATGAGCCTGCTGGGATGTATTACGGACACAGACACTTGATATATTTTTGAAATATCATAATTATGCTTTCAGCTTTGTTACCTAGTTTGGGGCTTTGATTGCTGCCAGCCATTAAGATAATATTTTTGTAATGACAAGATGTTTCTTTTTTGAGAGGCACCAGCTTGGAGCCCATTTTAGTATATATAATAAGAATTATCAAATAATAAATATTGACCAAAAATTATGAACATGTTATTATAAAAATTATCAACACCAATGAATTCACTGCAGCTCTGAGTCTTAGCTGAGAGCTATCTGGGAAATACTCTCTATCTTACCTGAATCTAAAGTGTTAAAAATATAACCTCAAGACTAATGTGTGTCTAACCCACACAAGAAAGAAAATGCTTCAAACCCCCCTCGGAGCACAGTGTGGTCAAACACTAATTCCAAAATAAGTATGTTCAGCCTTACTTAGTAAGGGTTTATAAATCAGCTTTTGTTTCGTTCTCCGCTCTGTGTGAGGCAGAACAAAGCTAATGATAAATTTAAACCATTAAATATAGAGATACGCCTACAGCGTAATGGAAAATGAATTCCAAACGCTGTGCAAAATTCATAGCTCGGGGACTTTTTAAAAGCAGACCAAAAAGAATCTGGTAATATCACATATCTGCATGCTGAGCTACTACTTGATAAATAGATACCCCAGAGCCCACCAGTGACTTCTTACCTCAATGTTCAGCAACCAGAACTGTAAGTTTGCCACAGCTTCTTCCCCCAGTGCCAAGTTCCAGACCACTATGTACAATGCTTTGTCTGTGAAGAAACACTGATTGACTGTAGACATGCTTGCTGGGCCTCCGATATCCCAGACATTGAACTCCACTGAATCAACCTACTTAGACAAAGAGAAGTGTTCAAATCAAACGGTGGCAGTAAATCACTGGGAGATAATAGCTGAAGTATAAACCTACGCCTGCATAATGTATGACACAAGAAAGGGTTCAATGTCCTAATTGTGCCTCCAGGAAAGATAAATCAACAAGCAATTGTTAAGCATGGCTACCACTTCCCCACAGGAAATCAAGACTAATTACTCGCTGCTGAAACCATAGAGGTGCCCTTGATGCTGGTAAGTCTCCAGTTAAGGCTGTGGATTCCCCAGTACAAACAAGGGTCTCATTCTGAGCCCTGTATTTTACTGCATCTGGAAGAGAAACTGTTTCATCCTTGCCTGTGCCACGTTTGACAGGACCATTGAAGCTACTTATCTACCACTGCCATGGGGAACAGGAAACCCCTGCTGAAATCACTTCCACTGAGCTCAGCCCAAACTGAGCCAGGCAGAATAGAGATGCTCAGAAGATGGGAAACTTCTCAGGCGTTTCATAAACACCTCCCACATGTCGCTCTGAGGCTTGTGACGTGTGTGCCACGCCAGAGATGGGCCAGAATTACGGTTACTGTAAATGAGACTCACTGATTTCTGGGGGAATGTGTAAATGGGGGCCTCTCCAGCTCTGGCTCCCTTCCAAGTATCTCTGCATCCACTTCTCCATGCAGCCCCACAACAACACCAGGAGGGAGCACGGCTCTGCTTAAATGGCACTCAGGCTCCCAGTTGCAGGAGGAAGCACCTTTATGCCTTGGAAGCTCTGTCCCTGAATCACTTGGCCCTGGGGAGGCAGGCAGCCTGTGACTGAGCAGAAAACCAAAGCCTGTTCCAGCCACCATCCTCAGGGCATCATGTAACACTGAGGGGGCTGTTCAGGGGTCCATGTCCAAGGACTGACTGATCCCACACAACAAGTACTGACTGATCAGGCAGCATCTCAGCAGGACTCCGATCTCCCAGCACAGACCCAGTGTGAAGTCTCCCAGAAACAGCTGGAAGAACTTCCATATTGTTTAAACCAAACCCTAACTAGCACAAGGGCTGCTTTGTTCACCCAAAAGACCTTCAGCTGTCTGTGCGTGTATGGACAGAGAAAAACTCAGAGGTAGGGACAAAAGCCTGTTCAGCCTCTTGATCCCACTCCAGGTCTCTGATCCTGTCTACACTTTTACTCAACACAAAATGCGCAAATCCCTTCTCCCACCAAAGTCTTCCCTTTAAGGAATCAGCCTGTGCTTGCTCTTTGCGTTCTGTCTGTCCTGGCACTCCTTGCTGTAGAAAAGCTGAACTCAGCAGGTTCCTTCCCCTGCTCCAGAACAGTCTGGTGGACATGGGTCTCCTCCAGGAAGGGGGAGCCATGCACCAGCACCCCCTCAGCTCTGACCAATTCTGCATGTTCTAATTCCTGGACTCCTATGCAGGTGGTGGACAGGGCCACCTACAAATGCTTGAATGAATTCAGTGCTCTCCAAATGAGTTCAGTATGGATTAACACACTCCCAGAACGAGCCATCTGAAGTGTTTCAGGTATGCCTCAGACATCCCAGAGGTCAGGCACCCCCCCCTTTCACCCACCTAGGATCATTCTGATACCAAGGGAGTTCAGCTTTAGGCACTGATGCCCTGTTTTCTGGCTCTGAATGAAAGGACAATTTGCTATAGAGCAGCTGATTTAAAGCATTCTTTCACAATTAGTGTCCAAAGACCACCTGAGCTGGGGGAGCCAGAATTTCAGCAGCCTACAGAGTTCTCTCTCCTTAGGATATAAAGTCAAGTGCTCAAGAAAACAGAACTGTTCTCTAGAACAAACTGGAAATGAAACAGAGGAACTGAGATGTCTCTTGTGAAGTAATGGAAACTGTTTTTTGTAAAAGGGCTGGCAATTTGAGCCCCAAAATGGACACTGCTGGTCTCAACCACTCCACTGAGGATAAGCATTTCTGACTGTTGTTCACCTTTGCCTTGTGTCCCACTGGCTTGGGGAGCTCCCATTTTGTTGTACGAATGGTGGCATCGCTGTGCATCATCTGAGGCACTTTTCCTGTCTGCAGGATCTCCACCAGCGTCGACTTCCCCTGCCGCGGAGGACCAATAATGATCATCTTCATCAGCTTGCACTTCTCTGCCCTGCGCAGCTGAGCTCGTAAATAGGCCAGCACAGTTTTGGGGCCTGTGGGGGGGGAAGGGAACAGGCTTTATCTGGGGTTTGCAGCTCCAAGCAGGACTGCACAAAACCTACTGCTGCAGACACATCAGCTGAATTAATATTTTCCCTGCAGTTTCGCTGTGGGCTGAGACAAGCCGGAGAATAAACAAAGAAACCTCCAGTGGACAAACCTGAGACAGAGACCCCAGGAAAAGGTCACTGCTCTGAGGCTCCACAATGGAGCACTGTAAGGAGAAACAAATGCTGGGGCTCGTATGCTCCAGAAGCTGAAAGGAAACATAAAATACTCATTTAGTATTGGAAAACACTCAGTTTTTCCTTCTACTTTTATGTTTCCAGTTAAAATTAGATTTAGGCTTCAATAGTATACTGCTGGAGAAGGAATAATTCCTAATAACTTTGTTCCCACAGGATTTTCTGATTAAAAGGCACAAAAAAGAAGACAGTATTGTAATAGATCCAAAAACCTAGCAGCTCACAATAAAGTCACTTCATTGGGACTGGGACTGCTGATCCTAAACAATTCAGTCTTTAGAAAGACCATGGAATTCATCTGGCATCCATAGTGCAAGTGTAATATTGCATTTATAAGTCAGCATTTTAACATGTGCTCTATCTTAAATTGATCATACAGCCAGAGCTCAGCACTGATTATCAAACTTGCAAATATGAGGTTTCCCTCTGCAACTCCAGTTCCCTGCAACAAGGGCTTGGGCACACACTGTTCCTGGTCTTGACCATTAAAAGGAGATTCTCATTTTTATGTCCAGTCAATTTAATAAAGAATACACAGGATCAGCCTTACCCTCTTTTCTGATCTCTGCAGGAACGTTACTGATATTTAGTTCCTCGATATCCAGCTGCCAGAGATTAGCCAGCTGTCCAAGTTCTGGAGGAAGCTCTCGGATACCAGGGTTACTGTACAAAAACAAATAAATCTACCAACAACCAGGCTTTGTGTGTAAGTAGCTGCTCTCACGGACTCTCACATTACACTATTCTCTCCTTGCAGAAATCTTCCATTAACATTTTAATAAGACTACTCAGCACTTTAATAGCAGTTTCCATGCTAAAATTGATGCATAACCTCAGTTTATCCTCTGAGGCAGACAAATGTAATCATCTTTACTGGACGGTTGAGGAAATAAAGGCAAAGATGATGAGTTATTGAATCCAACACTATAGAAACAGACAGCAAAAGCCAGAATGAACTAGAGGCACATTAGATTCCCAGGCTTGTGTTCAAAGCATTAGATCATCTTCCTGAACTCAAAAGACCAGCCTCCTCCTTATCTAAAGCAAACCATGGGCCCAGCTCTTACAAGGGGCTGACTATTTCCAGCTTTTTGATTTCAAAAGCACTGGACATCCAGGGTGGGGCTCCACAGAAGACTGGTCACTAAAACAACATGGAAATAACACTGCAAAGCTTTTCCAGGACACAGACTTACTTTCCTAAATAAAGTTCTGTTAAACCTTTCAGAAGGCAAACGGACTGCGGGACAGAGTCCAGCTGATTGTCGTTCAGATAAAGAACCTCCAGAGAATCACTCAGAAATGCTGGGAACTCCAAAAAAGGACCTAGAACAAGACAGGAAACAAATTGCACCTTAAAAAACAAAAAGAACAGGCATCAAGGTTCTGAACTAAGAGCTTCACCTGAACTTTGTAGGCAGGACATGAGGTCATGCTTATTGGCAGGAACCAACCAAGAGCAGAAATGCAAATGTCCAATCAAGCGACAACCAAACAGCTCAATGTTTTAAAATCGTGGTGCTGCCCAAGGTGATAGTGTCCAGGACTTCTGGGGCGCTCAGAGAAGAATTCCAAGCCTGTTAAAACAACTATACTTTAGAGGACGAGTGGTATTGTATCTCTTGCTGTTGAATAGATGTTAATATCTTGTGAACTGCCCCTATTCCAGCCTTAGAGCTGGCAGGGAAAGCGCATATTGAGGGCACAGCTGGTTCTCAACAGTTTCTCTCCATATTGCCTAAGGAAAGCTAGAAGCCAGGCAGAATTTATGTTCAGGTCCCCACGCTGCATCCTGGAGTAATTTATGGTGGATCAAAGTCAATAACAACAGAGAAGAAAACTCAAACTGCAGCTGACAAACTGATAAATGTTGTCTCTAAAACACGTTTACCTCTCTGTTCCATTTTACACTGCAAGGACTCAGGGCACTTCAGACTCTCTCCATGTCTGAGCAGCAGCTTGTGGATTTTGGGAGCAACCCAAGCAATAACAGCAACAACTGCATGGCTGAGTTGCTGCTGCTGGAGAGGTTCAAACAAAGAGAAATTCAGCTAGTTCCCAAGAGCAAAATGCTGATGCACAAATTACTCCTGGGACAGTGGCACAAAAAGCTGCCCTGAATTGTGTTGCTGCATTAGAAGTACCACATTTATCTAACAAGGAGCATCTTGAAGTCATGGAAAAATGGGTAGAATTTGAGTCTGATTAGGGAAGTCCAACCAGAACCATCTGCTGCCTCCCCGGTCAATCAAAGCAACTCCCTGAGATGTGAGACCCTGCCTTCCTCAGGGACAGGGCAGTTCCACTTTCACCAAGACCTTCTTCCTTTACAGAGAAGACCTGAGGAACTGTAACTAGACTTAACTAGAAAAAAAAAAAAAAAAAGAAAATGGGAGAGGTTTTCTCAGGAGAAAATTCTCCAGTTCTAATATTAACAGTATTTCCAGCCTGAGCTGTGATCAGAGAAGGAGTGAGATAGAGTCCCACTGTCTGCAGGGCTGTTTCACATATGTGACAGGACTGTCTTGGTGTGGGCAGAGTGTCACAGTCCGCCTTTGAGTATTCAAATAAAAAATCATCTTTGGGATTATTTTAGGAGAACAGCAGACTTATTCATGGATGCCATTCACTTCCTTTCCGGCTCATCACCGGACTCAAACTTTTCATTGTTCCCTTCAGTGTGCACCTAGGCACACATGGATTTAGTCCTTCTTGGACACGTAGGGGCAGCCAACCTAAAATAGCAGCAATATTCTGAATTCACCAGAGTCCCAGGTGGAAAGGAGGGTACTATATTGGAAGCAAGCTCGAGGTGTTTATGAATTGCAATTATTTATTCATGAGTTATTTATGATTTCTCTGGCTTGAGCTCAAATTTTCTTTTAAAGAACTGTAGAAAAATTAAAACAAATCCCATCTTGAAAACATATTTTTAGATGGGTAAACGCCACCAACACCACATGCGTGTGCAGGAAGTTATTCTGAGATTTATCAATCAAGTATAGTGAGCATCCATAAATTATTCTCTTTAAAAAATCCAGCCTTAAGTAAACAGCTTTGTTGGTAAATCATATGAAAACCTGCCCCTCCACCTCACCAGGAGACTTCTGTGAGCAGCTGATGTACTTCAGCTTCTGTTTTCTCTTGATGTTCTTTAAATTCTTGGCCACATCCTCTCGTCTCACCAAGCTATACTTGGCAGAGGAACAGAGAGAAATGGATGAGCTGGCTGTGCTCTGTCTCTGTGGCTATTCGACCGTGGCACCAGCCAGGTGGGCTCTGCTCTGTGCCCTCCTGCAACCTGAGGCCACTTGAAGCAGCTCGAAGCTGCACCAGGGAATAAATAACATGCCAAGGCTCTCAAACAGTAACAAATGCAGAGCCTGCCCTCTCCTCCTTTATGCAGAGGGTTATGCTGGGTCTGCAGCATGTAGACATTTCCATGAGGGCAGCAATTCTCTTTTAGAGCTGGTTTTAGTTGCCTTTGCCTGCTGCTCCTGTCTTTCTCTGCCCACTGGGAAATGCCGCTGTGGCACTTCACAGAGGAGCAGCCCTCACTTCCACGGGCAGAAAAAATGAGGAAGGATTAGCCTTGCCTGGAGGTCCAGGTAGAGCCTCTGCCTTCCAGACTCAGGGAGGATCCCCAGCTCTGGCTGTCCGTGGCACATTCACCAATTTCACCTCACATCATACACAATTTTCAGGGCTACTGAGGACAGCATTTGCTGCAGGAGAGTCTCTCCTCCCACAAGCAGCTGAGGACTGCTCAGATGAGTTCAGGAAGAACGTTGGCTCTATCCCACTCTGCAAATGGCAAGGAATGCTTCAGAGCCAGGTTTTCTGCAGGCAGCCAGAGAGAAAAAGCTCCCTAAGTGCTTTAAAATAAAACAACAAACCAAAGGAATGCAGATGAATCCCACAGAGAGCAGGATGCAGTGCAATATCTGAAGATATTGCTTTGTTCTCTCTGGAATTTCATATGCAATAATCCAGAGCATCTCTTCTGCTCTGCCCCAAACTGTGGGTGCAAATCACAGATAGGGGAATATGCCATTTATGAAGTCAGCAACAGAAACAATCCTAAGAGTAACACGGGGAATTATGGGTTAATTTCTCTTCAACAAGTTAGAACTCTGACTAATAAGCATAACCTTCACGAAAAGAACAAAAGTTCAGTGAAAGAAACAGATTTCACTCATTTTTCATGTTTCTATATTGACTGTACCAAGCAGCTGCACCATTTCTTTGGAAATGTTTTGTCTAAACATATTTCATCTCAATTAAATGCTGCTGCACTTAAAATTACAGATGAATTTCCACTGATTTCCTTCCAACCAAACTCCACAGAATCCTGCTGCTTCCCAGCTCACCTGGCACTGGCAGCACTTGGCTCCCCCCACATTCCATGTACCCACCTGTCTCTGGGCCACCACGCACCCTGTTCTTGGTGGTGAAAAAGGGAATTCGCTTCGTTTTAAATCCCTCATCGCTCCTGTGGGACAAACAAAATGGGAGACATGGAAAAGAAGAGCTTGGCCAAGGCTTTGAGCCGCATGCCCAGGACACTACGTGGTGCAGAATCTGGCTTTATTCAGAGCTGGGGATTCACAGAACAGCTTTTACACGTTCCCATCTGCTTTGGAGGGATGGGATTGAAACCCACTGTGCAATCCCAGAGCCAGACTCCACCAACACTTGTCCAGGCCAATGGTTTTCTCCTGGCAAACCAACAGAGCTCCTCAAGGCAGCACTTCCAGCTCCCAGAGCAAGAGCACTTGACCCCCAGCTTTATGGGTGTCAAGGTTAAGTGGGGCTGTCAAACAGAAATTGAAGAAGCTCCACGAGAAGCGCTGGAGATTGGACCTGCTGCCATTACCTGCCCTCACCAGAGACTCTCTGACAAGATGACCCATCAACATGACTCTAGAAATAAACTGAGACACTCAAAACACAGTAATTTGTCTTTTGCAACTGCCACAGCAAACTCCTAAGGGCTCCAAAAAACGTGTTGGACAGGCACACAAATGAGAGGATATCACCATGACACAATTCAGTGCAGTTTTGGAGAAAATAGGGGACCTTTAGCTCTCTACGTTAAACATCCCTATTGGAATTTCTAAACAGAAGAACAACAGTCTTTTATTGGATGACTTTATTAATGTCAGTCCCAGAATCCTTTAGGTTGGAAATCTTCTCCATGAACTTGCAGCTGGTTACACTTCCACTTAAAAAACAAAGGTTTTTCATTTTTTCCAAAACAATACTCCCACGCTAACTACAAACTGCAGTCCAGCCAGATGGTTTATGGTTAAGATACGCTCTCCACAAACTGGTACTTGTTGTGATGAACCACACACTGGGTTAAAGAAATTCCTACATGCTCTGAAATTAAACTGCCATTATCAGTAATCTATCCACTTAATAAATGATACAGTGTGCTAAATGGCCAAAGACTCAGCACAGGATAATTCATCACTGTCACAGACACACAATATACTTAGGGACATGGTATGTGGATATCAATGCCTTCTATGCAGGTGATTAATTCTCCCCTGACACCCTTTGTGTTACACGAGGGATCGGGTTTGCTATTATTTCTCCAGCTTTTGTTTTCTCAGCCAAAATTTGAAAGAAACACTTACTTCCCCAGTTGGTTTTTTGAAAGATCCAGTGATTTAAGTTGTTTGCAATTCCACTTATCCTGCGAAGGCAACGTAACTAACTGATTTCCCAGGAGCTTCAGGGACACCAAAGCCTAAAAAGAGGAATAGCCTGGAGTTAGAGTGCACCAATCATGTAGAAAGAGCTTTTTTAACATGGCTGTTAAATAAGAGAAACACGAAGAAAGTACATCTTATTCATCAGAACATCCTGTCCACGCTGCCCAGCATGCAAACATTTCCTCCTTGTCTCCAGCAAGTATATTCTGCACGGAGCAGCACCATTCTCAGCTCTGGGAGATTATTAGTCTACTTGCTGACAGATGCACTTGGAAACAACCCATGTGAGAGGACATTTTACTTTTTAGTGAGGAAACCTTTCCAAATGGAAAAGAACAGCATGATTTACCAACACAGCACGCCACGTATGGATGAGATTATATATATGTATGTGTGTGTGTGTGTGATATAAACTGGTGTCAGAGGGGGTTTACACCTGTTGGGTGTGAATAAAATCAACATGCAAGACGACAACTACTTCACAAAAAGAAAAAAAATGTAATTTTTTTTTTGTTACATCACTATTAAAATGGATAGGATTACACCAACTTACAAGTTATCCATCTACTTTTTTTTCCTGCTCCCACCAGAGACAAAAATTTTAGAAGCAAGTGAAGCTGATTGACACGGTACAGTTAACACCACCCAGATAGGACTCAGCTGGAAATACTATGAATAAGGTTAAGAACAAGATCTTCTTTAAACTTAAGTATTAAAAAAAATGCAATCCCCATTCATATTTGTAAAGTTTATGCTCTTCCATCTGTCCTTAATAATGCTGAGGCTCAAATAATCATTTTCATTTGGTTGAAAATCCAATTTTCCACTGAAAAGCAGTCTTCTATGTAGAGTTTCCAACCAAGTTTACTCTGCAAGACCGCCTCCATGAAAACTGAGATAAGCAGAATGTCAGCTGAATTATCTCGTGCCACAAGTACAGCAGTATTAATGAATTATACCCCATGGAAATCATGTTTTACCAGCAGAGACTTCAGCTTCAAGTGAGTTAAATGTTTTACGTGCTCCACATAATATGAAAGGTTTATGCCCCTTTTCATCGAGCAGGATTAACAACGTCTCACAAACTCAGTTTGTTGGCCTTCCTCCCTTTTTTTAAGATTGGAAAAATATGAGGTATCCATGTGACACAGACGATGGACAACCAGAAGTTGCTGGAATGGGAATTGCCATGGAAAACGCTCCCTCTAGTGAAGCAAGAGGGGCAGCGCTGGGCCTTGCTGGGACCTGGGAGAGGTGGAGCAAAATGCAAAACTGCAGACAGGCAGATTGGGCCACTGAGGAAAGGGCTGGAAAAGGGAGTCCTGACACTCAGTGCTTTCACCACCGTGACTCTTCCACAGGCTCAACCTCCCCTTGGAAGGAAGGGGCATGTTACTGCCCTTGGCACCCGCTGTGGAACTCTCTCCAAGTACCAGCATGGGGCTGTGCAATGACAATGTCTCAGACTTCTCCCCGAAACATCCCTGAGCAGGGGGTGGGAGGAAATGGAGGCTACACGTTCCGGAATTAGCACAAACTTTGTTCTGTGTGGTCTAGCTGGGGTGCTTCGTTTTCAGTCAGCTGTATTCGTGTTACATGTTCCACCCCAATCCAAATGCTGACAAAGGCCACCCTCCAGGGAGCTGAGAGCCTGGTGAGCTGCTATCCAATGCTTATGTGCCAGCTCCACAGGGAAAAACAGGGACTTTCAACTGCCTGTGGTTCCTCATGACTGTAATTTTGGACATGTCTAGTCCTTGTTTTGCAATTGCCTCCCCTCTCCCATCTCTAACTTCTCCATTGTTGCTGAGACACAATGGCAGTGGCAGACAAACTTCCTTCAAACCTGCTGCCACAAGGTGCAGAAAGGGTGTTAAATTAAACCTGCAGCACCAAGATCAAGGTGCCTTGGTCAGCTTCTGATGTGGAAAAGCTGATCAGAGTCTTATCTGAATTGTTCTATCCAGAGGGTCAGGTGTCCTCAGGAGAAGCAAATTATTCTAGAGAACTTAAGAAATGGCTGGGAGAACACATGGTTGGTTCCTTTACCCAGGAAAGCTGAGGTTTCTGTTTCTCTTAACACCACTTTTCTAGTGTCTACATGATATTAAGGACTGTGAGCTGGTCCCAGTCTTAAGATCCCTCCACAAACTGTGCAAAGGCCATTGATAAACTATATGTACCACCAGCCTGGCTTAGAGACATGCTTTCACGTCACAGGCCTCCTCTGCTATCTGCTTTTCCCAGGGAAAAAATAGTTTCCCTGCAGTTCCTACACAACAATAATACATCATACACAGGAACATGTTACTGCCCATTTCTCCCCCTGCTCACATCTGCTTCTGGAGAGGGCTGGAGTCTGAATGCAGCCCTATTCACCAGCACAAACTCTACCAACAAAGAGTAGCCCAAGCCAGGGCTCACCTGGGCATGGCCTTTCACCTTCTATTTGCTCACTGCACTGCAGCCCTTGAGGAACTGGAAATACCTGCTATTTATTTCTTTTATGAAGGCAATGCTGAAGAGATATGGATAAAAATTGACACCATTTAGAGCAGCCAAAGCTCGCTGATTTTGAAAACAGACCATCAGCAGGGATTGCACTGAGGTCTCCTCTCGCCCCTTGTCCTGGTGCCTCAGCAGCCTCTGAGCAGCAGCACCCAAGAATTCTGCCCTCGAAGCACCATCTAGTGTTTAATATCTGTCATGGTGGCTCCCACCCACTGGGACGACTCTCAACGCATCCAGAAAAACCAAGTTTCGGAGACAATAGTCCATAGGATTCATTCTGTTTCACGAGAAATGACAATTGAAAACAAATGTCTACCAGAGAGTAAAGCCAGATCGTCAAGGATCATTAAAAAGAACTGAGAGAGTTCAACCCCCAGCACTCTTGTAGAAGCAGGAGTAAAAGGCACCTTTTTGTACCTCTGTTTCTCTCTCCATAACCCTGAGTTTCCCAATCTGGAAGGGAAGTTTGGAGGAAAACCTCAAGTTCTGTTTGTTTTTATGTCAAAACCATGTTTCCATATAAAACCACAAATTGTGAAGAATTTTGACATAAAACAACGGATCTGTCGTGTCCACTGGCAAGAATTATTTAATCTACAAGTTTGAAGACTACAGGAGCATTCAAACATGCTGCTTTCAGCACAGAGAGATGAACTCTTAATTACACAACACTGGTGTGTCAGATTAATAAACAGCACAACTATTTGTGAGCGTGTTTGAGTACATCTGTATTTCAATGGTTGGAGCTCGAAGCTACAATGCAGTGATTGTCTTCCAAGCTGAACTCCCAAATTCTGCAAACCAGACATCCAAAGAGTTCTCAGAAGAGCTGTGCCAAAAGCCAGAGATCATATCACACAATGATTCAGGAGCTTACAGGGGCCTCAGAGACCTTGTGCAATGGTACCAACTCAAAACAGCACTGACTCTCCTACCTTAACTGCCATGACTTCAGAGCCTGGGTTAGTATGAGGAGAAATCCTGTCAGGTAGGAAGAAACAACACTTACTTCAAGCTGGAAGAGTCCTTGTGGAACTTCTTTTAAGGAGTTCTCTGAAAAATCCACTTCTCTCAGGTGATTCTTCCAGAAAACAGTCAAGGCATCAGGTAGGAATTCCAGTGCGTTTCTTGATGCCTTACAACATTTCTGGAAAAGATAAAAGCAAACACACATATAGAGTAGTAATCATCCCTTTAAACAAAGCAGATCAACTGTCACACATTAAAGGCATTAATAAATTCATTTTTGGTGATGTCTTTAAATATTTTGACCTACATCAATTATTGTGCATGCAGGCCCATGGGATTTGCCAAGGAGAGGCACTCAGCTGATGGGCAAATTCTTTGATGGGCAAAAAATATTTCAAAAATTATTTCGAAAATCATCCCCATTTGCTTTTCAACCATAAACAAACTCTTCACCAGACTATACTGTTCTCCTGCTGTCCCTGTCATAATGAGGAACAAAATCACAGCGATGGGTGGATATAGATGCCCCAGTTAATCACAGGTTTGGGCAAAGTTAACTTTGAATAAAGGCTGAGTATTCTGTAAAATGATCCTCACAATCCTTCTGCTCATATGAACTGCAGAGAAAATTAATACACCCATGTAAGACATCTTTCCAAAAGTTTTCCACCAATGCCATCAGCGTGGTGAGAACAGGGTAGAACCTGAGAAAGACTTGACCTGAGACCCACAAACCACATGAGGCAGTGGCACTCCTACAGGAACAGAACAGCCTTTTAGCCTAAGACATCTGGCAGCTTTTTAAGCATGACAGTGTATTTTTTTTCATTATTTCAACAGCTTTTTCAGCTTCTGTCCCTGTCAGAGCAGTTCAACTTACCAAGGGGCAGGCCCAGGGATCTGGAAACACTTTCAGCTGATTTCTGGCAACATTCAGTATGTTTAGGGACTTGAAGCAGTATAGAAAAACCGTTGGAAGTTCCACCAACCTGTTGTCAGAGACGTCAAGTTCCTGCAGCTTCCTTAAACCAATCCAGTTAGTTGCTAGAAAACATGAAGCATTGTGGGCTTGGTATAAGCATGACAGAAGCCTGATGCAGCAAGATGAAACACACTTATCAGGTAAAAGCCAGAGGATTTCATGAGGGCTAAAGAAAAACCAGGCCTTTTCATGTATTTCAAACAAAGGATTGAGAGACATTAAGCATCTCCAGTTAATACTGGTTTTAAGTCATCATTATAATAGTTTGGGGTTCTTCCCTACAGCTCAGCCTTGAAATGTAAGCAAAGCATTGGAGTGTACGTACTGTTTTCCTCATCAAATAACTTCTCCATATAGTTTTTGGAAGCGATGAGTTTTTTAAGGTTTTTAAGATGTAGGAATCCAGTAGGGAGAGTGGAGAGCCTGTTGCTGGATACGTCGACCTCAAGTAACCTGTGAGTACAGAACACACTCAGTCAGGCATCAATAAAATGCTCCTGTTGCCATAGACATCTATTTTACCAGGACAGCTTTAGCTCTGAATGAAAGCAGCTGAAATGTGCCTCACAAGGCAAAGCATAGAACTCTAATCAGAAAATTAACCCTTCCAGGGAGCAAAGTGGTCTGGACAGACAGAGATCAGATAACTGATATCAGACAGTAAATGTCAACCTGAGTCAGCTCAGGGCTTAATCTTAGAGGAACGGGACTCACCAGAACTGGAGAAAAGCAGAGGCAACGTGAGACCATACAGGAGTACAACTCCCTACAAATTATCCTGACAACTAACTTGGAAATACTGGGAACACAAAAGGGCACATCCTAAGTTCAACGTTGCAGCAGACAGAAGATAATCCAGGAAGCTCTTGCAATATGGTCTTCCCTTACACAGTCTCACACAAGCACATGGACTCGCTTGAACCCGCTCTCCATATGGGTTCAGTTTGCTGCAGGCACCAGTGCACACACCTTGTACATATGATTTCATCAGATGACTGTACACTGGGTAATTCTGTCAGCTGATTGTCAGCCAGGCTGAGCTTCCTGAGGTTTATCAGGCCCCATGGGATCACGGATGGAAGGGAGACCAGGCAGTTGGCAGAGAGATCCAGCTCAGTTATCTGACAGGAGATATCTATCAGCCAGTCTAGATCCACCCAGGGCAGCCTGAGGTTTGACCAGTTCACACACAAAGCCTGCATAAGTCAAAGAAAGAAGAGAAAACCACATTAGTGAAACCCCAGTTGCTCTGGGCCTGTGTTACACCACTGGGAATCTGGCAGAGCAGAGCACAGACCATAAACATTTTGCTCATTTTCCAATCTGCTTCTAGGAATTAAAACTGACTCAGAGATGAAATCATGGCTGATATCAGCAGCCCTTGCTGTATCTGCTCCATGATCTCACTCCAAAGACCACGAGCAAGTGAAAGCAGGGGGCCTGGACTTCACCAGTTCAGACACCAGTTCCAGTGTGCCCCACTGAGGCTGAGCTGCCCTTGCCTGACACCAGCACGCTGAGCCAAGAGCTGGACAGGCTCCAATGGTGAGTTTCCATGGGGCTGGGCTCCCTGTCCCACAGGACACATTCCCATCCTACACGAGCAGCAGGACACGGACAGATCATGGAAAGCATCTTAAATCCAGACTCCACAGCCTGAACCCCCCTGCATCTCTTGAACACAGTCTGCATTGCTGCCCACATCTCCTGGGGGCTCTGGAGACCAACAGAGGCTCCAACAGAGCCCTGTGGAACAGGCAGTCTCTGAAATGCTGATGGATCATTCCTTGTGCGTTTGTAGAGAGGTCAGGGACAGATCTGGTGAGGTGGTAACGACACTTTAGAAAGAGGCCTGCTGCTGGAGTCACTAATATATGCCCAGGCACTGCTCTTCCACCTTAAACCTCTCAACAACAAGCAGCCAAACTGCTTTGGAAAAGGTTTAGGTTTTGCAAAGGAACACCTGGGAAAGGCAAGGGATGGCAAACACCTTCTGTAAAGCATTGCTAAACACTGGAAACATGCTCAGTATCACTTAGGAAGATGTTTTAGTCTCTGAGGGAATATTATATCGGCAGTTGCCTTCTTTCTAGCAAATGTTCTGCTGCTTTTGATGAGGAAGTAATTTTATCATCTTCTGAGGATGAACAGAAGCTGTTGTGAAAGGCATCACTACTTATGCAGGCCTCAGCTTGGACAGAAGAAAATGAACGTGTAATGATAATCAATGCAAGGAAACAACCCATGATCACATTTCCAGCATCACCTCACTGCAATCCAATCTATGTTCCAAAATACACATTTGTAAAATGTTACTCCCAAAAGGTTTTCATAAATGGTATTTTGGACATCATTCATCCCTCCTAACGGCTTCAATGGAATGATCATGAAATTCTCCACCAGGAGGCAGCAAGGACGTGGCAACAAATTAATTTGCTTTCCAGTGCCCAGTACATAGATAGCTCTTAAGACTTTTAACCCCAAATTTAAAATTAATAGGAATGCATTTGGGGAAGGGAGAGAAAGAAAAGTGATATCAAGGTCCATCTCAAATGTCTATTTGAGACTCAGAACTTCAGGTAATGAGGATCAGACAGTTCAAATGTGTGGGAGAATGGAATAAAGGGCAGATATTGGCAGAAATTCTATTCAGTGTAGACACAGTGCTGTTCAAATCCTCATTAGTGAGGCCTCAGGACAGCCCTGCAAATATGAATGAAAATATTATGCTCATTGTATTACTGGGGAAAGCAAGGCAGAGAGCACAAGCTGTTTGTTCAAAGCCCCATTCTCTATCATGCCATAAAGCATCTCTACAAAACACAGCAAGGCAGCAGCAGCACGAAATCAAATTATGCAGAATATCCACTGCTCCTGCAAAATACACAAAACCCAATGGGAGTTACACTGCGAAGCTTCACACAGACACTAAACTGCTTTACCACTCCATTTTCCAAGTCTGTACACTTAGCTTCCTGCTTAAAAACATCTTGTTATAAATTCTCTGTGTAGTTTTCTGTGACTTCCTCTCACCTGTAATACATACCACAAACCCCCTGGCCTAGAAAAAAGCACTCGTCCTTGAGTACACTGACCACTGCAGCATTAATAAGACCTAGAGCCTGCTTTCAATGGGGTGCAAGCAGGGCCATGTGTCTCTGCTGCTTCTCCTTGCAGACTGATACCCATCTCTACTTTGCATTTAGATTGGTGTGTATCCTTCCCTCAAAAATGCAGAGCCACGGCCTCAGGGTGATAAAAAGATACCGGCAGAATTCAGATGGTGACTTCCCAAACCACAGAGAAGATTGTGAAATCCAGCACCTGCCATGAATTCTGCAGGGTTGGTGTTCCCTCTGCGAGGCAGGATTTTGAATCTCAGCAATCCCTGCCTTGCTTCCCACCTGATCCTCCTTCCCATGTACAGCCAAGGACTGACCGTGTCTCTTCCACCCGAGTGCTACAAACTGGGGGTCAGTCCAGCTCTTCATCTGACTGAGGGACAGCGGACCAAATTCATCCTGGTACTAGTAACCTGATGTCAGTGGAGTGACCTTAGGGGTTTATTCGGCTCAGGACTCTGCAGTGAAACTATAATTAAGTGAAAGAAAGGCCGACAGCAATGCCACAAAGAGAGATTTCCTTCCCAGCTCATAATCATCTCCACTATCTTCCCAGAAAAGCCTTTTCTTTGATGCCAAAGGTCTGTGATGCCAAACTCGCAGAGAGCAGTGATCAACCCAGCCCTCCTCCATCTGGGACCAGCTGGTGAGCTCAGTGCTCAAATGAGAGACACAGGATGTGAGGTCTGGACACAGCCTGACTCCAAGCTCACTGCTCCTCAGATGGGCAAGGAAAACCTCTGCAGACTCCCCTCTCCTGCCAAGGGAAGAATTTCTCAATACAAGCCCTGAAGACTAAATTGAAATCTTCAACAACAGCGACGTCAGGGGACACACTGAGGAAGGCAAGAGACTGGAAACTGTGCAGAAGCAAGAAACCCTGCTGTTCTTGGGCAAAGGATCAACTATAAATATGAAAAATATTTACTTGGATCTGAGAATGTCTGGCAAGGTGATTAAAAAAGGCTGTTGTGCATTTCTCCTAAATGAGGTGACACGTCTCAACAGAACCTTGCTCCTGCCATGGATGGGATATTGTGAGGATGATCTGCTACCTCCATCAGTAACACCACTGTGAGCCCTGAGGGGCACTGCTGCACATCTCTGTGCTGCTGGTGATGGAACCGAGATTAACAGCAACGGACAAAGGAACCAGAGGGGGATCACATACACATATATTTGTATGCTTGTATAGAAAACTATTGGTAAAATATTTCCTAGGGAAAACTCAGCAGCCTAAGCTCTTTTCTGGTCTGCAATGGAAAAATTAAATATATCTCATGCTGGAAAGTTAGATTTATATCCATGCTGACTACACCTATCAAAGCCTTTTTGGCATTTTGTTACCTGTTCCTGTAAAAATGGACCACTTCCTCCCTTTAGCACGACTGTGGTTTGCTGTGGGGGATAAATTTATGCCGGGGGGGGGGAAAAGGAGAAACAGCTATTATAAAAATGAGATGTAGCTCCTGTTGTCTCAGAAAGGGCAGCACTGCTCGGTGCAATGTCTGTCTGGAAGGTGTGGCAGCCAAAACCAGCTCTCCGAGCACATTCTGTGCATAGCTGCTGTGAAATCCATTGGAGGCCAACTGTGACAGTGTTTCCACTCAGAGACAGCACAGATGGGACAAACCCTCCTGAGGTTCTGGGCTCACCCTGATGTGATCAGTGCTCTGCCTGCCCTGTCCAAGAGAAAAAGCCTCTCTGACATCCCTCTGGCTGCCACACAGTCCTGCTCTCCACACCATCCAGTCTTGCCTCCTAAAACCCACCACAGCACTTCCACGAGGAGCCCCTGCATTCATCAACTTTCCGAGACAAGAAGGAAACACTGAGGCAGTTTGTTTGCAGCTGCCATGAAGTTGTGTTTCAAAAAACTATCACTTCCCAGAGACCTGAGCCCTGCAGACAAACTGGGACAGATCTTGGCAAATTTGTCCCAGTCTAAGCATTAAATAAGCAAACATATTAAAAACAAACAGCTACTAAAAGAATCAAGGTCAAATTTCTGGGTTTTTTTCCCCTCTGCTCCTTTTCTTTCTTTTTAAACCAGGCCCCTCTGATGTTTTGAGATGTTTTAAGACTGCTCTCTTCTTCTTCGCTCAGGGTGTGACAACAGCAAAGCTGAGTCATTTTTACAGCAGCTAAAGTTAAATATTGCCAGCAAATGCACATGGAAAACAGACCTCTTCCCTGTGATTCAAACATGTCTTCCAAGTTTATTCAAGTTGAATTATCCAGATGGAATTTTTTCCTTCTAAAAGGCATGCAGTTTTATCAACTCTTACCCACATCTAGGATCCAGCTTCCTTTTGTTTGTCTGTCAACAAAATTCAGAATATCACGGAGAGGGCCCTAAATCTGCTGATTGAATCTAATGAAATCAAGCTCACATATGTGGTCTGTAGAGCATCATCAGGAACACAGTGAGAGGGTTTTGGCAGGAAATCAAAGAATGAAGAAGTTTGTAAAACTCTGAAAACCTCTCTGCTTATTTTTATTTAACACCAAAGCAGAATCAACAGCTTGCAATGTACAAGCTCAGCAATCAGATACTCAACTGGATTGATTAGGGACATCTTTTCACTGTAAAATTTTCATGAACGGATGGAAAATATAACAATTGAAAGCTCAGGGCTCTGATGCTCATGGTTAAACTACATACAGAGGGGGGGAAATGAAAACGTCTGATAATAAATTGTTGGATGACAGTGTAAATAATATGAAATATTATGTGCTTAAAGCAGCAAGAGTGTGAGACATTCTTCAGTCCTGAGCTTGGATAATAGAGACTAAGAGAACAAAGAGTGTAGACTAGTCATACAAAGACATTTAATAATAATAATGAAATGTAATAATATCCTGTACAAAAACAATGCCACCCATCTGTAGATCTCAAAGCATCATCACCATGTACTAAGATTTCCAACAGCTGTGGGATTTGAGGAGTTTAAATATTCCCATTTTGCTGTGGCAGAGAGATGCAAGTGAATTATCAAAATTGTCAAAAGGTTGTAAGTGGCTAAATCTTTGTCAACCGAAAAAGGCTTCACCTGCTTTTTGTCAGTCTCTGAATCCAATTAAACCCCATTTCAGTGGAACAAGTACAGCTCAGCTGTGTGATCTGATCACACACCAGGCTGCTCCAGAAAGCAAAATCTTTCCTGAGCAAGTGACAGCAAAGGCCATCAGCATTTTCTTGGTTTTTTTTTACTGAAGTAGGGAAGGTACTCTGAGCAGATGTGAGCTTGCTCTGCTCATGCTCCACATCAACAAAAAAGCCACTGGAGCCCTTTTGTACACACTGTCCCTGAGCTGTCAGACACAGGAGGGTTCACTCTGTGCCACACCAACACTCCAGGACAGCAGGGAGCTTGAGGCACAGCACAAACTCAAATGAAGTCATACCCTGGGGTCACAGAGGGAATCTGTGCTAGAAGAAGCCCAGCTTCTGCTCTGCAACACTTGAGCACCAAGTGGTTGCTTCCTTTCCCCAGCACATGCCTGGTTCACACGTTGTTTGAGTTGCCACATGAAAGCTGCTGCACACGGCGTCTTGCACAACGATGTCTAATGTTTTACACCTTGTAATTCAGCCATTCTGACATCAAAGCCACTTTCACAGCTGGTCCTCTAAATGGGCAGCAAACCACAAGGCTCTTGGGTGAGAAGAATCACCATCCACAGGGCACACAAAGAGAATTATCAGCTATTAACATGATGCCCCTTTCTAACATCTCTCCAGACAGATAAATGGCTACTTACTGTTTTTGCTGGTGCACTACCTGGTAGTGGGCTTGTCTCAATGAAATACTTCCTCAGAAGGTGTTTGCTGGATTCAGGACTGTCCATCAGGATGTAGGAGCAGAAGAAAGCTCCATTCCGTAACAAAAACACAGCTACATCTTCATTCCCTTCAGAGAAAAGCAGATTGTTTGTTCTCTGCGTCTCATGGAAATGAACCAACAAGGAGCTGAACAGAAATCCTGGGAAATAACCACTTCTGAAAAAAATACCACGGGGGTGTGCAAAAAGGAAACTGAACTGTGTAAAGACTGTTTCCTCCAGTGACAGGACTCCAGTCAAACTGAGACAGCACAGACACTGTTCAAAAGTGCTGGCCCAGGCTCTTTTCTTCTCTTTTTTCCGTGCCTTATTAAACTATACACACAGCTGTGCTTTGAAGTGTAAATTATTCAGCCTAAATCAAGCATTTGTGCCACAGTGTCTGTGACAATAATGCTTTGACTTGCAAGGATTCTAATTTTCAAGAGTCTTTTCCCTAGCAGTTTATAGAGGCAAGTTCAGCCCCTCGGTATTTACAGTACTCTAACCTGAGAAGGCCCTGACGTAAATTTGGCCGAGTCAGAAGATTCTGAGCTATTTTAATTCATCCCCCCGGAAATCCAGGACAACTCCAGACAAGCCAGTCCACACTGACACCAACCTAGACGCGACCAGCTCAGCCCATTCTTTAGAGATACCCCAGAAGAGAGGTGGGATTTGTAAGCCTGCAAATACAGACCTGCCTTTATAGCAGCATAGAGGGGCAGGCGGATGAGAACTGGGAACTCGTTCCTCCTGACTGCACAGCTCTCGGGGTCAGCACTGTACGCACGGATCAGGAGCTTCACGATGTCCAGGTGTCCCTGCTGGCAGGCTATGGCCAGCATCCAGTTCAGCAGTTGCTGGCAAGTGTTAGGACCTACCAATAAAAAAACACACGGCATGTGACTCTACTTGATGCCACCAGGCTCTGGCGTGCAAGAAACAGCCACAAATAATTCCTCTGCAAAGGTTTTGGAGCAGGGTGAAGCCCCTGAGGACAAAGGAATAGAGTGCACAGCCGAAGTGTTTCCAGAAATTACACAAGTCACTTTTCATTCATTCAGTGCATTATATCAATGTAATTGAATTTTTGCTACGAAGTTACTCAGCTTTCTTTCTGGCTGAAGGAAACACTACATTTAATTGCATCCCCCAAACTGGAACATTTCCTTTGCTTACTAGTGCTCTAACAGAACACCAAATAAGCAGGTTTCCAACAGGTTATTCCTGTTCTCAGTGAGGCCACTGGCAAGTATTTCTCTGCAGTGAGGAGCTAAAGCTGTATTCAGGTCAAACACTGCAGAATCCAGCTTAGCTGTTGTGGTTACTGCAGCCTCTGAGGTCCAGGCAGTGATTTGCCCCAGATGCTCTGCAGGATCCCTGCACCCCGACTCCATGGAGGGCCCCAGGGAGCAGCAGCTGCCAAGGTCCCAGAACAACAAGGGACCCAAAAGCAGCTCCTGGGTCCTGACCCAGAGTAATGCTCTGCCCTCCCCTGCCCCCACAGCTGCCTTAGGAATTGTGGCTGAGTGTAAAAAAGCCTCTGTTCTGCCATAAAATAATTGCTGAAATAAAAATCAGGGAAAATGGAGCAATGATTCTAAAGAAGGAATTCCCCTGAAAGTCAAAACAAAATGGCAAGAAGAGAACAAAGTGGGTGCCAACTGTTCACCCAAACTGTTCCTCATCAGACATGCTACTCACTCCGAGCAGCACTGGGATTGCTGGATCTGCAGTAGGATGATGCTTTGTCCCAAAAATCCCCTAATTTCTCAGTAGGTCTGGAATGTTACCCAGCTGTGAGGCTTGATGGGAATGAACTGTCTCAATGGCATCTTCCTCCACTTCTAATTTGCAAACATGGAATATTTTTATGTGTGTGTTTCTTCCCCCACGGGGGGAAGTTTTCTTCAAGCACGGCAGAGATCAGATCCCTCCACGCACTTTCCCATGACCAAGTCCCTCCCCTTCGAAGGAATGTGAAAATAAATAAATAAGCAAATGCCTGCTTGAAGCCATAGCACCCAAATCCCTGAGGAAAGGCAGAGGCAACCCAAGGCTTACCACGCAAGGAATCCAGCAGCTCTTTCACAATGTCCTTGTGTCCAAAATAAGCAGCCACCACAGCTGCATTGTCATCATTAGGTTCTGTTGGTAACACCACCAAGGCCTCCTTCAGCAGGTACCTCACCGCCTGCAGATCTCCATATGCTGCTGCAATACCTAAAAGCTGACACTGGGAAAGAAAACACAGCAAAAAGGAACTCTCTGTAAAGGCAGAGAAAGAGCATTGCTAGAGCTGTGTTATTTATCTGTGCTCCTGCCAATGCAGTCACAGTGGTTAACTGGGGATGTCACACACACTAGTGGCCACTAGAATCATTGGTGTCAATATATTCATTTGCTGGGGTTTGTTATTATAGTTTTCTGTATGGCTTTATCAAGAAGTGCCTGAGGCAGAGAATGGTGAGTGTAAATCCATTTTTCATGAGCCCACAGAAAAGGCATTTGCACAGCTCAGCTACAAGGTGCAGTATCTCCTATTCTAGAGATGGCAAATATGCCTGGACTTGACATGCAGGTGCTCTCCCAAAACAGATCAGAACCGTGCAAAGAGCAGGCTCAGAACAAGGGCTCTGAAGGCAGCGCAGTGCAGAAACTGGCACAGAGCTTGCGATATAGCTCCCAACACAAGCAGCAATATCTTTTCAATGGGCCATTAATTCTCTCTGTACTGAGGAGGGAGTACATTTTTTGTTAACTCTGCTTCTTCTTCACGGGGAAAAACGTATTTCCCTGTTTTGGTGACCACAGCCACCAGCACCCTCCCCACACAGCCTCCTGCTCCTACACTGCTCCATGTGGTCTGCCTCAACTTGTTTTCAAGGGCAAATAGTTTCCTCAGTGCACCACACACCCAGCCATGGCTGGGGCCAATAGAACTGAAGGGATTTTCTCTATGAAAAATCCCAGAATTGGCATTTGGGTTTGTTTCCCAAGAAAACTTGAGGAAGAGCAGTAACCCAGCCCTACCTTTTCCACCTGCAGTGCAGCCTCCTCACATGACAACTTAATCAGCTCTTGGGCCTTGCTGGTGTCCCCAGCTCTGTAAGCATCCTGAATGCTTTCTGTCACAGATGTCTGAACTACAGAGACTTCTCCAGCTGTGGACTGTTTGCCACCCATGTCCACAGTTCCTGCAGGAAAAACAGAAAAGATGGATCAGGAAAAAGTACCTGCTCATTACTCATGTACAACTGCAATGTCAATGAACCCTGGTAATAAAAAAAAGAGGTTGGTTTATTTTTAGTGGAATATTAACTGCACGCAATTAAAAAAAAGCCTGATAAAAGAAAGTGATAACATGTTAAAGTACTTCTCAAGGGGGACATGAAACTAAAAGAGGCAGAGAGTTCCCCAATCTCTCCCAGAGGTGGTTTCCAAAGGATGGTGTGAAAGCTGACACACACAGACACAAACACTCTGCAGCCTGACACACTCACCCTCCTGCTGCAGGAACCAGGGAAGAGAAGGGGACTGGGCACATGGGACAGGCACTTGCAGAACTTCTGACACAACAACACCTGTAAGGCAATCCTGGCCTTGTTTCAGTCACACCCCACTCCTGACAACAGCCTAATAAAGCTCTGCTGTCCTCCAGTGCCTCCAACCAGAGCCTTACACACCTCTGTGAATGACTGTGAAAGAAAAGAAATTGGGACTATTTTTACTCCGAAGATGGTGCAAGATGCCTGGTGTCACCTTAATCAATGCTGGAGGATCTCCTAGACTAGACTTACTTTTCCCTAAACGCTGCGAGGAGCCAGAAGAGCTTTTATGTGTCAAAGATTAAAAGCTGCAATCCATTAGAGAAGATGCTTGTGGTGGGTGGGTAAGGAAGAGGCAGCCATGAAGTCTCACACCCATCAACTACCAGGAGAGGGAAAGCTGCAGGAAAGTCACTGAATTTCGAGATGTTCTGGACAACATGCAAGACAGAGAAATTTTTTCACTTGAAAAGAAACTGTTTCTCACTTTTTCCAGCTAAAACTTTGTGAATTAGTCTTGCTTACTTGCAGCTGGTTCAATAAAGCCCTTAAGCCCACAGATTTTCACATATGTTAATAAGGATTTTTTATTTTTTTAATGATCACATATGTCATGCAGGGCCTAGTTTAATTCAGCCTGGAAAAAAGAAGTAAATTTGGAGCAATCTATAACTGTCAGTAAATATCTTTGAATAATGCAGTCTGAATCACCGATAGGTTCTGACTAACACTGCTCATCAATTATTTAAACGAAGCTCAAATCACTCAGACATCGGAGACGGCTCCAGAGATTGGTGCCATTAAAGCCGTGCCCACATCAATAACCTTTCCCAGATGATGCAGAAGTGTGAAGGACAAGGAGCAGAAATCAAGGCCAACGAAAGTGGGATTAAATTACAGCACGATAAGCAGCATCTCAGAGTTCCTGTTAATAGGTGGAGAGCCTTCATAACTCTGCAGTTGTAGGGGGTACAACAGGAAAAGAAATTCATCCTGGTTTTGGTCCAGGAGTTTTAGAGCAGATCCTACACTTAGAAGGGATCTCTAAGAACACTGTATATGATTTAATTCTCATTTTAATGGACACCAATGGCAGGAAATGCAAATGATTTTTAGGCAAGTAACTGTTTAAAGGATTACAGAAGGAAGAACTTTAAAGCACAATAGTTGTCCACTCAAAACAACCCGGAACTGGATTTGTAAAAGCAAAAAGTACAGATCCAAGCAAATGCTGCAGTTACTGGAACACGCAGCCTCCACGCTCAGTGCCCTGTGATGAAATCCTGAACCTAGAGAGAAGCTCTGGAATTCCCCTTGGAGGAAAAAAATGCCTCTAATCGAAGATACAAACCAGCTGGAAAACTGCTCAGCTTCCTGCTCAAGAAGCCCTGCAAACTGGGGCAGCAAGAGAACAGCAACTTTAATCTCCTTTCTACAAAAGTGCTGAACGGGAGGGACAAAATGTTCTTCTTTTTGGCCTCGATCCTGATTTTGGGGACTACCACTCCAGACCCACACCTGCAGCCATTCCACATGTCAAGGCACAGCCTTTCTGCCAAAGAATTGAGCAGAGCCATCTCTCTTTCTTTTTAAACCATGGCCAGGGAGGGGGGAGGTTTGAGCACTTCACAGCCTGAGATTCATCAGAACTTGGTGCCACATCCTCATCCAGCAGAGAGGTCTCCAGCCAACCTCCCCTGCATCCTGCACACCAGAACTCTCCTTAAAGGAGCGATTTCCACCTCTCCTGCTGGAACTGCTTCTCTCTGCACAAGGGACTACCAAACCAGTTGTCCAGAGGGCACAAAAGGACCACAGGACTGTAACTGAGGGAAGGAGGAACTCTCCGGGATGGACCCTAACCCCAAGACCACTTCTGTGTTTTACCAAACAACAAAACAACTTGGCTAATGTGTCATGCTTCCTCTTGCATTTTTAGCCCACTCACAATTTCCAAGGTCCTTTGCAGTGCAATGGCTCAGTTACAAACACTGGGGCCACCACCACTGCCTGGAGAACATGGGCTGGCATCAACCAGCACAGCCTGTCCCCTGTGTGGGGACTCTCCAGAATGGGAAGGTCACAAACAGCTGCCTCCATGGAGTTTATGTGCTCCCAGAAGAGTCTTCAGCGTATTCTTTTTAGTCCTTAACCTCAATTTTAGTCTTGTCAAATTCTCATTGATCTAAGCAAAACTGCCCAGTTTTGAACATCTGAACATCCATAAAGAAGAAGTCGATAAAAGTTTCATTGAGTGGAAGAAATCTGGGCAATTCTACTGTTTGAAACCAATATATTTATATGAAATATTCTTGGCAGGAAGATAACGCTGCTCATCATTCAAGTTTCTTATGTAGCTGTCATCAAAGCTTCCTTCCATGATTTCATTCTGCAGAGTAAATTGACATCCTGCCTAAAACCCGAGGAAAGAAACTGCCAAAAGCCTTCAGAAAAAAACCAGCCCTTGTGATTCAATTAATTACAAGCCTGAAAAGAGCAAAACTGGTGAGACACAGAGAGATAAAGAAGTTTGCCCTCAACCAACAGTGGCACTGGCATGATCCTGTCACAGTTAAGTGGAGCTTTCAAAGGTTAAATGACAGCAGGTTGTCCATCCATTCCCAAGTTCCCAAAAATCACAGAATCCATCCACTGCAAAGCTAAGCATCACACCAAACAAATTACCCAATTCACAGAAGACTTCCTGGTGACCTAGTAAATGATTTATTGACTTCTGAAATACAAGTGGAAAATAAGCAAGTGTGGTTTTGAAGTTTAATTTATACGCACCAGTAGGGGAGAAAATTTAGGGAAATGGAATTCTACTGGCTAAAGGCTGTTTTATGTCAACCAGATACACGACTAAACTATCACCAGTACTGGCACACATGGAGGCTGGCAATAAAGTTTTGCCAATATGTACAACCACCAGCCATTTTCAGCAAAAAATCTGGGCTGAAATCCAAAGAAATTCTGCCTGTGGTTTTAACCCTACAAATCTCATGGTCTTTACCTGAGCTCCTCATGGCTTTCCCATGAGAGTCTCCTCACTCACACACAGCACCGAACATGAGATGACAGCAATACTGAAGCTCAGCAATACTGAACCTCTCGGTTTGGGCCTGATCATCGACACGTTGAGCATTTAAACCCGGATTTAATGAAGTGCTTTTAATTCTCAGATTGCCCAAATTAAGCAACTGGCTCCTGTAGTTTGCACATGACTGTTCAACAATGCACATCTCTGTGTGCAAGTCAACACAGCAAGTGATGATATTCTGGCAATATCTCTTGGGTATTCCTATAATATCCAAGAAACTCCAGAAATTCTTAGACACCTGCTGTAATTTCCTTTAATTTTTCTTTTTATTGCACACAGATCTGAGGCACCTCCTGTGTTGGGACAGGCTCCTCTAAAAGCACTGCCCCAAAGCAGCACCAAAAAGCAGATAAATAGAGCCTGTTTGAACTGGGGTGGGTTCTTTTCTCTAATACCTTTGAGTGTCAAAGAAAATAAACCCATGGAGTTTATTCCCTATAACTCAGTCTCTGCACCATGTTTGCTAAATTTCTCCACATGATCCAGGGCTTTTTTTTTCCTTCTCTTTTGTTGCTTTCTACTAATGCCTGTAAGCAAACACAGGGCTGTTTGTAAGCGGAAAATGGGAAGCATTTGCTGACACCAAAAACACATCCATCACCTATTTCTCACACCCTTTAACAGCTTGTACCAAAAGAACCAACCACGGAAATATTTCCCACTCTTGATTTTGGTATTTTATACTTTGGAAGAGCCTTTAAGTTTGGTTTTGCAGTAACAGCCTTTTATAAAAGCTAAGGGTAAAAATAATTTTCTATTAAAAATATCCCAATGGAAACAGAAGCTATCAATAACAAAAGCAGTGTTATTTTATTGCCATTAAAATGGCACAAGGTATCGCCTTTGAAGTGCAACAAACTGCTGAGCCAGTTCAGAGAAACAAAAGAAATCTAAGCCTTATTAATAATAAAGATTACCATGAGAATTTCAGGGGTGTATGTAGTTACACCCTATCACAGGCCTTGTTGTTACAGCAGGTGAAAAAAACCCTCTAAAATTCCTAAATGGACAGTGTGCCATTATTTAAAAGAGGAGGGTTTGCAGGTCAGTGCTGTGAATCAGCAAACAGCTGCATAACAAAGCAGCACACTGAATAGATGATTATTACCTTTACATCCCAAATCACCGCATCTCTGACATAAAACTCACATTAGGCCCTTCAATAAGCCAGGAGTTCTTTGGCAACTAAGCAGGATATTTTTATTTAGCAGAGAAAATACATAAATGAGATGCTTTACCCAGGATAAAACAGAGCAGGAAGGTAACTTCATCCAAAACAGAATTGCAATAATAATAATAATAATAAAAATAGAACTTTAAAACTGCTACTGACCTTCTCATAATGTGTGCAGGTATTTCCAGAGATGGAAGCAAATCCAGATGATGCTTTAACACGGCCTCCCATTCAGTGATGCTCAATTAAGCTGTTAATTCTTTGGTCTGATAACCACCCACCTCTGCTCCAGCACGAGCAGCTCCAACAGCAGCCACTGGATGAAGAGCTCTCGGCTGCCTGGCTGCTGCTTTGTCTGAATTACCTACTCCAGCTTAGCCCTGACAGTTATTTTCATCCCCATGTCCCATTACAGCGAAATCCAAGCCCCTGGTTCAGAGGATGTGGGGATGGGGGTGGGCAGGGCCTCTCCGGGCTCAGCTCAGGCATTAATTCCTCAACAGCACCAGATGGCTCCAGCTAACCTTTACCAGCTTCATCTTCTGCCACTTTGACTTCTGAGCGCTGCCACAGCACGGGTGACAAACGGGACAGAGAGGAGGTTTAGGGTGCGCTGAGGATTTAAAGCCAGTGCCCCCAGCTGCTTCAAAACTCACCAGTGCTGCTGAACGTTTTTCAGTGCTACCCTACAGAAGCTTTGCCCGGCTGGTTTGCAAAACGAATGGAAAGCCATGTTATTTCTGAGACCCTGCAACAGACCTGTGTGTCTTCTGCTGCTTTGAAAAACTTCGGGCTAATAAACCGAACAGCAGCCAACGGGAGGCATCCAGTGATTTCACAGGATGATGGGTCTGCCCTACATTGCACTTCCCATTTAGATGGGTAAGAAAACATTTTTCAGTCCTCTGGAAATGTTTGAAAGACTGAAAAAATCCCATCCCAAAATAGGCAGGAAAACCACCAAAGCCCTGGATTCTTTAATAAAAAATAAAGAAATACATTTTTAAGTCAGCCCAAGCCAGTAAAAATGCTTTATGAAATAAAGATATACTTTGTGTTACTTCTCTAATTAGCTGACACTTCAAAGGAAGGTTTCATTTGGGTTTTTTGAACGTTCAAAGATTTTGTTCGTTTATTTCATTCCTCCATTTCTGAGAAGATAAAGTCACAGACCCAACTCTCTCCCCAGGAGGACGTTGCTCCCCACACCTGCCCATATGGCCACACAGCCAGGACCTGGCTCAGAACCATTCAAAGGAGGCTCCTCCAGCAAGATGCCTGTGATCTCTTACACCCTCCTCTCAGATTTAGCCAAAATACAGGTGGCTCAACCAATTCTGCTAGGAAAAGTCCCTTCTAGGATCAAAAAAATGGGCAGAACTACTTATAAATCCCCCCGTGACAAGATAAGGAGGGAAAGTTACAGTAAACGCAACTGAGAGAGAAGAAAATGGTTTATCTGGGAAGTTCAGGGTTCCCAGTGGAGAGACTGTGCCGGAACTGGGCCGTGTCCCTGTGACCCTGATTAACATCTCTCACAGCAAGTGAGGTGTGCCAGTTTCCCAGGACACTGGGAACCCTCCACACACTTTGTCTGCCTATTTTCTGTGGTTCCATTTCCCCCAAACATCCATTATTTCAGCTAATTAAAGGAGTGGCTCTGCAATGAGATCTGACTGCCAAGGCAGTGGAAAAGATGATGTATTGAGTACAAAAGCCACCCGCATCTACAGCACAGCTCAAATCAACGCTCACTGCCCCAAAAGGAAACTTAAAACCCTAAAACAAACCAGGTGTGAAACACGGAAGAATGCCACAAAGACAAAAATCCAGCACTGAAGGGATCTTTGTCACTATTACTGCATATTCTGGAAGTATTTTTGAATAGTTTACATGCCAGCACCACACGCAACGTGCTGATCTGCATTCAACATTTTCCAGCAAGCACACAGGAGCTCATGAAGGGCACGCTGGCAATTTTAGGCACAGCCACTCAAAGTGACCAACCACCACCAGAATCATTGGAAATTTTCTATTTAGGATCACTCTTAACCTCCGAGGAAAAAGAAACATTTGCTAATGCAAACCTGAAAGGAAAATATTAAGTCCCGGATGGAAAAATGCTTTGGACTCCTGCCTTTTCACTGGGCTCCAGAACTGAAGTATGAAAAACAGACGCCTCCAAAGGCTTCAGCTCCTCACTTACAATCATTTCTCCATCCTCCAGGATAATGAGGGAGGAGGGGACAGAAAAACCTCAAATACTGGTATCAGGGGCAGTATCAGGGTCTGCCAACCCCAGCACTGAGCTGGGGCTGAAAAGGTCTGCCAGATCTGAAGAATTTTCCTGCATTTGTCTGTGCACCTCCCAGACTCTGGGGACACCGGGAATTATCCGAAATGTCCAAGAAATTGAAATGAAACAGAGCTGGTAATTCCCTGCTGAAGTACAAAAGAAGCTCCACAAGGCAACGAGATCAGAGCGAGCCCTTCACTAATCCTGCCATCCCATTTTCCAGCACCGTGAACTGGGAATTGTTGGTGATACTGATGGGTTTTACTCTCTCCCCTGAGTGCAAGTATCAGGCCTAAGCAGCTTCACGAGCACACGTTCATCCTTTTCAAACTGAGAAGCCCTCAGAGCACCAGTGGCCACAACAAATTTCTCAGGGCTCAGACTGGCTCACAAAGGTACCATCACCCTCGGCTGACACACACCTGGCCCTTGGATAGGGAAGGAATGGGACAAGGAAGGCCTCCAGCCAGCACAGGGCACAGGCTGGATCCCACAGAGAAGGGGGATGTCCCACATCCCTCCAGCAATGCCCGCTGTGGGGTGCAATGGACCGGCAAAGACCACAGGGAACACTGACGGTGTTGATTTCCACCCCCAAAGGAAAGGTGCCAAGGACACCAGGAGAGCTCCAAATGGCCAGAGAAGCAGTTGCTGTATTGAAAATAAATGATTCACCCCCAAATGAAAGTTTCTATTTTTGTGTTTTGTCCTCAGTGATTTGGTTCCCATCCTACAGCTTGAAACTTTCAGAAATATCCTCCTGCACCCAAGGCCAGCTGTGCCACTCTTGCTTTTCAGATTTTAAATTGGAAGATATACATTAAACATGCAAAACTATGACTACGCCCTTGGATTTTCTTCATGTTCGTTTCCAGGCATGGCTGGAAAGAGAGAACTGTTAATGATGAAAGGGGTCTCTAGTGAGACCATTCCAGCCCAGTTGAATCAAATATTATAGCCACGAAACCAAATCCAAATTGGATTTAATTTGAAACTTTGTAAAATAAAATTTCATGGCTAACTTTGGTTTCTTCTGAAAAACTTTCTTTCCTGTAACATTTAAGCTTTCATCAGCAGGGAAAAAAAATCCCAGGCACTGATGTTTTCCCTCTTTCAAAGAAATAATTTGCTCAACATTCTTCTAGGAAAAAAATCATTAATTATTCACACTGGGGAAGCACCAAGTCATGACCAGCCCACTCCTGCTATGTTGGATGGGCCCATGATCTCTGCTCAGGTCTCTTCCTAATCCAAGACTTCTACTGACTCCACCAAAGACACACCCAGTGACCCCATGGCTCATCTGAGTTGAGAAAAGCAGCTCCTAAGCTTATATTTCACTTTAATAACACATATAAACACCTTCCTACATGGAAAACCCATTCACAACACTGCAGCCCAAGTGCTGGTCAAAAATAAGAACACAGAAGCTGCCAACATCGGTCCCTCCAGCCTCATGGAACCCCGTGGATGCTACTGGGAGAAACAAGACCCCATGAGGCTTTCAAGATGAAAGAGGTTGGATGAAGGTCATGGCTGCTCCATCAGGTACCCTTGGGCCTCGGCAGAAATCTCAGTTCTCCATCCATCCCACCCATCCATCCCATGATGGGGGTCCTGAGAAGTGCTGTCACCTGCAAGGCCATCAATGTCCCTCCTCCGTCCCCACGGAGAACAGATGTGGGACATGGGGAGACTTCGGAAGGGCCGTCCAAAGAGGAGGAAAAGAGTGAAAGTAAAATTAAAGAGGGATGTGAAACACCTTGCACAGCGACAGTTTATCACGTTCAAGGAAGGTTAAGGGAATCTGGAAGAGGTGGAGAAGAGAAGTGGAAGAAATGGACCATCTAATTACAAGGCTAGAGACGAGAAGAGCTTGGCTTGTAGAGCTTGGACAAATGAGGGCTGGATGGACATGGGAGTCCTGTCTATGAATACAGCCAGAAGGGAAGCAGAAGAGCTATTTATGTCCAAGGTGTGAACACATTTTGGTTCACAGTTGGAAGAAATAATAAAATATTGGAGTAGTGAGGCTTCAAACAGTGTTCTAGGAAAGAAACAAACAACAGGTAAGTCAACTTGCTCACAAGGAGCCCTCCATAAGGTTTAAAAGCGTGAGGCCAAGACACTGATCCACACACTCCTTCCAGTCCTACAGCCAAAGTTCCCACGTTAAACACGGGCAGGAGTCACCCCAACCTACCAAGCACTAACTCCTAACACATGAGATTATTACAGCTTCACTGGCTATTGTTGAGAAAAGTTTGGAGAATTAGAAAATATCTTTTATTAAACAAGTTGACAGATCCAGGGAAAAGGAGACATATCTAAGGGAAGAAGCCTTTCAAGAGACTTGAGGAGATATACATCCCACGCAGCAAAATCCCAGCTTAGTGCATGTTAGACACAGTTCAATGAGCTTTTTTAACTGTGCCTGCCAGCCTAATAAAACTCTTTACCCTTTGCTATCCTCATTTCTCATTTATCACCACGACAACAACTCTACATTAGTTTAGATACAAAGTGTTGCAGGCAGAGGAAAAGAAAATGCAGTCAAGATACTGGATACGGTCAACATCAAGAGAGTCGAAAGGGCAGTTTGGAAACAGCAGAGCCCAAGGAAGTGCAGAGCTAGGAAAATAGATATAATAACCTGGAAAAGAACAAAAAACCTCACAACAAAACAGTGAAGGAAGTGAAGCTCCAGCTCACAGCATTTTTAGATGGCTGCTCCAAGGCAGAGACAGTGAAGCGAAGCAAGGCACGTTTCATCCCCCTTCCCATCAACATTTGATGAACTCTGATCCACTGCACCCAAGAACCTGATCCAATCCATGCAAATGCCTTTGATTTGATAGCTTTTATTCCCACCCTGCCTCTGTGTGAAAATCCCAGGTGCAAAACATGGGAGAATTGTGACCAGGATTACATGCCCACTGAAGGAGTCAGGCTTTTTGGTTTCCAAGCTACACATGAGATCTGAAAAGGGATCCTGTCCATTGGTGCTACAAAAAAACAAAACAAAAAGTTCCTGTTTGATGCAAAAATAAAAGCAATTTCAAAGGCTCTTTGATGTGCAAGACAGAAAGACGTACAGGCAGATTCTGGAGGAGGTCTTGTCTCCAGCAATTACGAGCACTCTTTTTGAATCCTACTCCCCAGACACAACTTTCATGTGAAGCAGATAATCACGCTGCAGAGTGGATCAGCTCTAAACCTTGTGGCTTTTCAATTAAGCAGCAATAACCTCTCGTCCAAAAACTCCTTAACCAAGATGGGAATAAAACAAACAACCCCCCAAACCAATTAACTGCAAAGGTGAAGCAATTCCAAAGACATACATGCTTTTAAAGGGTTTCATTTTGAGCACTTCCCAGGCAGCCATGCGATATTTTGATCATTATAAAACAAGCGGTGATGCAATTTCCACAGTGACCACAAACATACCAAGAATATTTGAGCTAAATTTATCCAGACTTCTCATTTGAATCACTGCTTTGGTACGTTATTTTTCCATGATTTTCAACTATGCACAGAGAAGGAGTTTGTGGGACTGAGCCTGGGTCTGAGCCTTCCCCAACAGTATCCAAAATGCCAACCTTTGAACATTTTGAACATTAGAGAGGAAATTAAGATGCTCCTCCAGCTCCCAACACCAAGTCCCTGCTCCTTCCACCCACCTCCTTCCTCCTGCCCTTCCTGTGGCCAACTGACTGTTTCCCTCACCCCTGGGTGAGACAACGTGGGGCTTATCTTGGCAGACAAGAAGTTCCTGAAGCTCACCATGGATCTGATGCCAAAAAAGAGAGGACCTGCATCACCCTTCCCACTGCTCTGTGGAGCTCCATCGTGAACTCCAAGTCCACCCAGTCTGTTTGGAGCACCACTAACTGCCAACCTCCAGAGCCCCTCTGACAGCAGAAGGCCTTTTGGAAGGTTGAGGGCCTTCCCTAAAAGCAAGTCACAAATGCAAGGCATGGAGACATTTCTGTTGTGCAACCATCAGCAGCTTACATAAAAGAGCTGCTGCTGTGATGATACATAATCATGCAAATAAGCAACTGCCGAGCCATTAATGAGCACACAGGCTCGGATTAAGGAGAGGAATTAAATATCAGCCTGGCCTGATGTAAAAACTGAAACAAAACCTATTAAGAGACAGACTTCATGGTTGAGTCACCATCCCTGGAGGGATTAAAAAGCCCTGTAGATGTGGCACTTGGGGACACGCTTTAATGGTGGACTTGTCAGTGCTAGATTAATGCTTGGACTCAGGAATCTTAAAGGTCTCTTCCAACCTTAAAAATTCCATGGTGCTGTGATTCTACACAGCAGATCGGGAGTTGAATGGTATAAAATCCATCCCCCACACCCCCATCTGCAATGCAAACAGTTCCTCCCAGCTTGCTGCCTTCTGCCAAGCAGAGCCCTGGCAGCCCCTTTATCGATCAGAGCAATGAAAAACAAACAAACCACAGACTTAATGCTGTAGGGATCCCTGAAGATCCCATTATGTCGGTGCAAAGTCTTTAATGGCTTTTGGATAAGGCTCCCACAGGCCTTGGGGAGGATAAAAAAAACGTAATTCATAGCGTTTTCTTAATGCAAGTATAAAATCACATGCAACATCTCTGACAAAATGATAAATCAATCACAATCCCAGTAAAGGCTGAGCTGGTGTGAACACTATCAATTGGGTTTTTCCCACTGAAAGAGAGGACAGTGGTTCTGTGACCCCAGAATCAACCTTCACCTGAGAGCTTCTTTATAAATCACACCTCCATAACCTTGTAAAGTTGTAAAGTCCCTGTGTAAAAGTTCTGAGGACAAAGAATTCTCTTTACTGCCTTATCACCTCGGCTTTTTCCAGGCTTCTCGATAGACTTGTCATAAGTTACACTTCAATGTAATATGCCACAAATACATTTTAATAGAAAGGTGAAAAAATAAAGCTGTATAGCAGCAGAGAATGCCAGACACAGCTCAGATAAATGTTTTACTACTGCCTGTAAATCAAACTGGCTCTCAGACTGGACTCTCAGCTCAATTAGCTTTCCAAGGTTTTTACTGTACTCTCCCAGCAACTCTGCCCTCCTTGCTACAGCCCTCAAGTTCAAGAGCAGGCTGCCTTTGATGGTATTTATCAGGAAAACTGTGACTGCCTCAGCATTCATTGCCCTTTTTGAAAATCCAGGTTCAGCTTGGAGAGATGTTGCAATCCTCTGCTGCAGACTGCACAGGAGAGCAGGTTTAACCACAGGCATAGTGTGCTGCAGCCCAGCCTTCCGCATCAGCCCCTGGCCCCATGTGAGATTGCACCACTTCTTATGAAGAGTTTATTTAAATACTTAAAAATACAAGCCTATTACTGCTCTACTAGTGTACTTCCTATTCCTGCCAAGCATTTCCTACTTCTCCTTCTGCAGGGTACTCAGCACCGAGACTAACTCATACACAATACCTGTTCTATTTTTCGCAATTTCTTTTTTGATCATAGAAACATTTTCAGTTTGTCATTTGGACTCAGATTAACTCACAGCTTAACAAGCAGGAAGAAAAACAGAGAAAACCTTCAAGGCTTATTTAGTCTGATTACACAGAACTCCACACAACCAACACACGTTGCAGGTCTCTGCGTGCTCAGCTCACATCCCAGATGCTCTCCTTGTCCTTCTCACCCCGTGCCGTCATAAAAACATCAGGGCAAAGATACTACAGGGTAATATGTGGATGGAAAAAAGCAGGACAGAGGCTGTGAGTAGTTTTTCCCTGTTATACAGCACAACAGGACAGGCCTAACTCACCACTGCTGGCCTCAGCCCCACACACACACACAGCTGATGTGGAGAGTTCACAGGGTGAGTTCCTGAGATGCAAAGTGGTGCCAGTGGTGCTGCCAACACTGATTCTCCCCTTCCATCTCTATTCAGCAGGAAAGATTTTAAACACAGCTATTCACGCTACCAACTGCAAGTTCCTGCCCTTCATGTTTAAGGCAACAAAACCAACGGTGGAGAGCTGTGAGGAAATCAGAACGTGCTGAGTTGGGAAGGACCCATCAGGATTATAGAGCCCTACACAGGACACCCCAACAAGGATCTCTCCTGGAGGCCATGTCCCTCCACACCCAGGAGCAGGTGGGCTCTGCCTGCATTTATTGCTATAAAAACATCGGGGTTTTTCTGCACACTTTTATTTTTTAAGTGGATCTCACCCTGCCAGGCTGACAGCCTGGGAAGCTCAAGCTGACAGTACATACAGAATGGAGAGGAAGGGCAGATCCTCTGAAGTTTCCATCTTTCCACCTCCAGTCTCCCAGCAAAGGCCTTGGCCACACTGGCACAACCCTGATGCAAACAGGGAGCAAGGGTGGATGCACAAAGTGTTGTCCCAGGAGGAAAACTGTCCCATTTGCCACCACCTATCCTTGAGTTATCGCCATTCAACCCACTGTGAACTTTCCACATAAAATTGTGCTTGCTCCTGAGCAGTCCAATCATTAAAACAACTCTTCAGCTCTTCCAGTTCAACCCTCACTGGCACTGGTGACTCTCTCAGATTCAGGAAGCAGCTTTCCCTCTGAGTCAGTCCTGAGCTCAGCCATGGCCCGGGGGAGGTCACAAAGGACACTATGTGGGCTGATTCCTTCTGATAAAACAGAAATCCCCGTGGGCTGCAGGGTCACCACAGCCCTTCCAAAGCACAGCCCTAAGGGCCTCTGGTGCACTCCACATGACAACCCCAGTCACTATATTCTGGTTACTTGTTTGCTCCCTCCTTTAATATTTCAGCCTCTTTTCCAAGCACACTGCATGTCTGGGTGTGTTTGCCTGGGTGGCTGCAAGTCACCAGCTCACAACTGATGTGCCTCTAAAGAAGTTGTGAAGGTGCATTCAGTTAATACCTGCAAAGCTTCCATAACTTGCAGTCAGCCAGCACCGGCATCCCTGTCCCCAGTTATGTAATGTCAGATACACTCCAACATAACAACCCTTTTCAATGCTCATTTCTAGATTTGGCAGGAGAGAAGAGACACCCTCTGGCATGTTGGAAGGATAATCCAATTCCACCTCCGAGACACTCACCAGTGGCATATGAACATTCTGCAACTTCGAATAAAATTCACAATAAGAGGGAGACAAGCCCTTTAATAGATATGCCCTTATATTTCAAAAGATGTAACTGCTCTCCTACACCTTTGAGGAACTATCTCCTAGAAAACCACACAAGAATTAAATCCCAGCTGTAAAATTTCGCAGGATTCAAAGAAACCAACCAGCCTGTAGAAAGGAGATGAATCTTTATGCTTTCCTAGGCATTCATACAGTGATGTCTTTGGGCTTCCACTGTATTTCCTACAGAATTCACATTATGTCATCTCCACTATATTATGTAGAGCTCTTTAACCAAGTCTTTAAAAAAACAAGTTTTTGCTTCATGAGAGACTGCAGCCACCCCCGCATCTCTCCTCGGTTTCTTTCTTTTAATTAGGACAAGATGAACAAACCTATGAGAGAGGAAGCAGGGTTTGAGGAGGCAAGGGAGATGCAACGGAACTGGAGCTTTTTTCTGCACTCCAGTGACAAATCCTCACTGCGGACCAGCAGGTGCTTTGAAGCATCTTCTATTCAAGCCCAAAACCATCCCCGGAGAGCAGACAGGGTCCAGCTCTGAAACACAGCTCAGCCAGTCTCAGGGAAAGCAGGAATTCTGCTGAAATATGGGCAAGATCCCTGCCCAGCCGGGAGGACTAGCAGAGGAGACACGGGAGTAAGGTGAGCCCTCATACCATATGTTACATTTTCTAACTAACAATGATGCTGTGAACTTATTCTCCACATACATTTGTCCAGGGCTTCATAACTGCCATGAAAAAAAAAATCCTAAAATTCTCAAGGCTTTGAAATGATCAAAGCAGTGGTTGCATCTTCCCCGGAAGGTGCCTCCAGCACTGTGCCACACGTATCTCTGTGCTGATCTGTCACGGAGCCACCGGCACCACCGCGCTGTTCCTCAAACCCCTCACATCCACACGCCTGTCCCTCCTGCCCAAAAAAAGACTCCAAGCTCTAATGAGGTCATCAGCACGAAGGAAATGACCTGGGATCTCACTCCACTTCCCAGCAGCTCCCAGTGAATGCAAGCAGGAGGCACCATCCACATTGTTCACAAAGGCGCGTGAACAATGGGTTTCCATGTGGAGCCTGAATGAGTCACCGTGTTCCTGCTTCAGTCCCTGCAAGAGCATCCAAATGAAGAACAAGGATCTTAGGGAGTGGACCAGTTAGCTGATGACAATTATTCTTGGCAGGACCCAAACAACCCTGAAATAACAACGACTTCAAGCATGTACAGTATCCTTACAAAGAGCAAATCCACCAAGGCAGTACTGGTGCCCTGCACAAGGATCTTAAGCCTTCCAAGGATCCCTCTGCCAGATTTCCAACACTGTTTACCAAATAATATAACCCAGACATGTCAGTATCCAAGAGTCTACCACTAAGATTTGTATGTTTCCAGTCAACCAGTTTAACTGAACATAGTTACTTAACAGCGACATGCAAGAAAGTTCTCAGAGCAAAAAAACCCTGAACTCAAAATGTAAAAAATAGAATTATTCCGCTCTTCGCTATTCACTTGTACAATAATTTATTTACTGCATCTTTAAACAGTGATAAAACTTGTCAAATCACTCCTGCAGAACAAAAATTTAGCAATTTGAAATACTTGTGAATCGTCAGCCCGGATTAAAATTCTTCTCATGGTTTGTAGCTTACGATTCAAGTGGAGATAATTCCTTCCAGAGCCAAACTCAGAAGACAGAATTTAAGAATTTTAAGAATATTCAGTAACCAAGTGTTACAGAAAGTTACAGCCCTAATTAACAAAAGCAAAAAGCAAAGGGAAAAATGAGCATCGCAGAACAAGCAAAATACATACGGAGAAAGGGAAGAGTTCCCAGAGCTCCCAGTGACGCTGGTGAGAAACGTCTCCAAGCAAGACAAGGCGGCCTCTGAATTAACCACCAGGTTTTGCTTCATAGTTTCTGATAAAATCCAAAATAAGGCTGCAAAAACATTAGCTCCTGCTGAAGGCTGCTTACTCACTACAGAGCGTCAAACACACCTTCTTCCCACACTTCAAACGCAGATGCTGCCTCCTAATGAAGCTCCTGCTGCAAGGGGGGAACACCGTTACACAAGAACCACAGGGCTATTTCTTGCTGCAGAAACAGAACTGGGGTTTGACTCAGAGAAACGCAGCAGTGCCTGGGAGCTGAGGGTTGCAGAGAGAGAAACCGTCCAAAAATAATTTGGCTGCTCAGGGAAAAAAAAAAAACCTAAAAAAAAAATTCACAGGAAGCAACCTGAAGCATATGTCCCTATCTGAAAGGGGAATTTCCACCCATGGATTTATTAGATTACATAAACACAGACCTTCTGATTTAGCCCAATAATAAATCACTGCAAGGCACTGAATTCAAGCTGGCAGAAAAACTAGAGCAGGTTAATATCTGTTCAGGCTGAGAAAAGATGCTCTGATTTTAGCAGCTTTCATACTCTGAATACCCACTGCATCAGTGACTGGGAACATATTTGCATTCACACTCTGAGAAAGCAGAGATCTTGTAAAACATATTTAGGAACTGGTGAGACATGATACATACATTGACTAATTCCACAGGCCTTTGGAGGATGTTGATCTTCAGCAGAATGCTATTCTTGCCACCTGAGCAGTTCAACAGCATTCTCCTTGGAAGTAAAATTCCTTGTTCTACACTGTGATTTTTCAGAGAGTACAGGCTCAAACCAAAACCCAGTGGCAGCTGAGTTCTCTTAAAACCTTTCACTCCCCAATCTGAACAGGAAAATAAACCCCCCCTATTTACCATTTTGTGGATCCATGTTGCTCTCCCTGCAAACAGCGGATTCCTCAGTTCCCACACACCAGTACATTCTGGGGCCAGTTGTGAAGGTCCAACAGACAAACTTCCACAGCACTTCAAAGTGACCAGTGTTGTCAAAGCTGAACGATCCCCATCACGCAAATGCAGAAGCAGAGACTGCTATTTGCTAAGCACCATCCTGAAGAAACATCATTTATTCTGTTTAAAAATAAACAACAAAACAAATTAATCATCTCCTATAGACATTGTGAGATGCTCATTTCTCTGCACTCCAACACAGTTGTCTAAATGTTACATTGCAGAGATGCACTTATCCTATAAATGCAATTATTTTCATAATAGCTTTGTTGGGAGCATAATATGAATTAACAGAGGGACTAACAGTTTCTCCACTATAGAAAGATAATGTTCCTAATTTTTCACCACTAAAGCTGCTCAGTCTTTGGGCAGAGGACGTGGGGGTGGGCAGGGGTCACAGCTGCAGTTGCAGACTCTCCACGAGCTGGTCTAAAGGCAGAGCATTGAAACCATGGAGTGCAGCTGGAAAAATCCTGAACACAACCTCAAAACCTTTCCCATCCACAAAGACAACCAAGGCTCTTGTAAGACTGTGAGAAAACTGAAAATTACTGATGTGGTTACTGAGACAATCCTCTGCTGGAAACAAAAGAGGGCAAAGAGAAACACACCAGCTCCTGTCCGCCCCTGCCCAGTCCTTTTAGAGAACTCTCCCACACAGACTCAGGGAGGCAAAGCAGGCCCTCGGGAGCTCTTCAAGGTTGGCTTCTCCTGAGCACAACAGCCAGCAGAACACTGCACTGCTCAGTGTCCCCAGGTAATTCACAGCTCCACACCTGTCCTTTAACCTCTTAACACAGAGGTTAAAACCTGTAATGAATTTGCAGCGTGTGCCCAACAAGCATCAGCACTTTCTCATTTTCTGCTTTCAGTTTCAGTCAGTAAACGCCTCTCAGATGTAACATGATGCCCCTCAACTGACTCTTACTGGTTCTTCTCATGTCTGGTGAGTGATGCTTAAGTTTTGATTTGAGGCTCTAATTCAGCAAAGTTCCTAACCCACCTCCCACTCCAGCCAGCAACTCCCAGGACCATCCTTAACTCTCCCTGAGCAGAGCTGGCTTCCTGAGTTGGCATAAAAAGCCAAGAATACAAAAATATTCTGGTCCATCACCACAGTCCAGGAAGCTTCCTGCTCCTTCCTTGTCCCACTGGGCTTTAACCACCAGCAAACAACAATAAAAATCACTGCACCCTGCTTCAATTGTCTCTAGGCAATTACTTGAATTTTAGGTGTGCTTACAGCAAAACTCAGCCTCTCATCATCCCGATGGTAGGGCCTGCTAGCAGAAAACAAGACTCACACCCCTGTGTCCCACAGCCTGGGTGCTGAGTGCTGCAGGAGACTTAGGCAGTGCTAGTCCCTAATCCCAGACCCAAACCCATAAACCTGTCAATTGGGCCATGGTGCTGAGGACTGGATTCTGTCCTGTAACATGCTGAGTTCACACTGGAATCAGCTTGGCTCCTGGGCAGAGCTTCCCTCAGCCACGGCTGCTGCACTGGGACCACACACACCTCTGCCATGCCATGGGTGAGATACAGCACAGGCAGGGTGCCAGGGAGGCTCTCACATCTCCCCAGAGCTGTCTGGGCTGTTAACTCTGACCACAGAGGGGATAAGATGCCTCCAGCTCCCCTGTGCCCTCGCCACATATGCACTGAGCAGCTCCAGTAAGAATAAACCCCTCCCCATGCACACATCAACCCCCCTCAGCACATGCTGCTTTCTGAGGCATTTCCTTGCCCTACAACAGGAACAAACCATGCGAACCCACAGCAACTACACAAGAGACACTGAATGGGGGTCAGCTGGGACCACCAGGGCTTGAAAACCATTCCGGTCAGTCCTGATTTTTAGCTTTCTATTCATCTTCTTCCCCAGGCTGAGACTTTCCTCCTTTAGATGGAAAGGAAAAAAAAAAACTTTTCAGGAAATACAATCAGGGGTTGTGATAATCAGTGCCCTTTAGCTGCAAGTAACTACACGCTGCAGCCATGTGTGTTACTGACATACAAGTGCCCATGTAAGGAGTATTTATATACTTTGGGGCCTTTGTGTATGTAATTTTAAAAAACCCACAACATTACATTAAGGAAAGTAGAGGCACCTGTAACGTGCGATCACCATGTTTTGATTAGAGATGAAATATACGGGCCCTGCAGAATATCATTCAGAAAAAGGACCATGCAGAAAACACCTCAAGACCTATAAATGGGGTTTGCATCCCATTTCACATATTCCCAGTCCTGCCACCTGCCGCTGCCAGCTGTTGGACTGTTGGACAGTGCCCAGCACATCTGGCCATACCTGCACCCATCACCTCCCCACTTCACCAGCCCGTCTGGTCTCACCCCCTGCATTGTTCCTAAACGCTGCTGGGCCCCCCCAGGAACACCACTGTCTGCCCGAGATCANGGGTTGTGATAATCAGTGCCCTTTAGCTGCAAGTAACTACACGCTGTAGCCATGTGTGTTACTGACATACAAGTGCCCATGTAAGGAGTATTTATATACTTTGGGGCCTTTGTGTATGTAATTTTAAAAAACCCACAACATTACATTAAGGAAAGTAGAGGCACCTGTAACACGTGCGATCACCATGTTTTGATTTAGAGATGAAATATACAGACCCTGCAGAATATCATTCAGAAAAAGGACCATGCAGAAAACACCTCGACACCTATAAATGAGGTTTGCATCCCATTTCACATATTCCCAGTCCTGCCAGCTGTTGGACAGTGCCCAGTACATCTGGCCATACCCGCACCCATCACCTCCCCACTTCACCAGCCCGTCTGGTCTCACCCCCTGCATTGTGCCTAAACGCTGCTGGGCCCCCCCAGGAACACCACTGTCTGCCCGAGATCACTTCCCAATTCACGAGAAAACACCAAAAATTTGGGTTCTTTGCCCAAACCACTCGCTATTTCTGAGAATCCCCCCTGGGGCTGGGCGCTGTGACAGGCACACCACGGATCTGGAGGCCCAGGGCACCATCGGGGAGGGAACGCCCTGCTGTCACAGCGGGCAGGGTGATGGTGAACCAGGGGCNGTGAACCAGAGCGGCCGGTCCGGTGCCAGCCCTGGGACCCCCTCCCTGCCCGGACCCGCAACCCGCATCCTTCATCCTTCATCCCCGCCCCAGCTCCCTCCTGCCACAGCACGGCAGCCGGCTGGGCACGGACCCGGCGCTACACCCCGACCCGGGGTGATGGGGGGTGTCTCACAAGCCTCGCCAGACCCTTTGCAGTTGCCGGGCTGGGGCGAGTCCCGAGGGTCCCCTCGGAGCGAGTCCCGGCGCTCCCCGTCCCCGCCGGACCGGGGCAGCCGGGCGGGGCGGCCCGGCCCTGCGCCCGCAAAGTTCCCTCCCAACTTTCGTTTTCTTTAAAAATAAAAATAAAAAAAAAAAAGCGCCTTTCCCACCTCCTCGTTCTCCACCTGGAGCGCCCCGCAGAGCCCCCGCAGCCTCCCCTCACCGCCGGGCACCTGCACCCGCGGGGCCGCAGCCGCGGTACCTCCCGTGTCCCGGGCCGGCGGTGCCTGCGCCGCCTCCTCTGCCTCCTCCTCCTCCTCCTCCTCCTCCGGCCGCCCCTCTCGCCTCGCTCCGCGGAGGGAGGGCGGCAGGAAAGGCAGCGGGGCAGCGGCCAGTCCCCCGGCCCGGCCCTGAGGGCAGGACAGGACAGGGCAGGGCAGGGCTGTCCCTCAGCGGCAGCGGAGGGAGGGCACAGGGCGGCACCGCTGCGCTACGTCTCTGGTGCCGAACTCCTCGCCTGCCCGGCCCCGGACAGCCCCAGGGCTCTGAGGATCGGAGGGGTTTTAGGAAAAGCCAGGCTGGCAGCAGCGGTGGCCGAAGCAGGACCCGGCCTTACCCGGGCTGGTCTGAGCGGATCTCTGACTCTGAAAGTTGCTCCTTCCCCGGATCGCGGCGAGTTTGCTCCCCGCTGGAAGAGCAGGGCGAGGTTGCCCCCTCTCTTCGGAAGGAGTGAGCCGGGCTGAGCTCCAGTGTGCGCAGTCCTTCCCCATCGCTGACCCCTTCCTCTCCGGGAGCCTCTGACAAGCCCGGAACTTTCCTGGACAAACCTGGAATTTTCCCCCACCCATTGCACCTACTAAGAAAAGCCCATTTCTCGGTGCCTTTTGCTCTGTCACTTTCAGCGATTCTGTAAATTAAACACACAGGATGGGTTTTTCTTCCCTGGGTCTCTGGTGGTCATTTGGGGACGGCTCTGGCAGCTGAGATTTGCCAAGGGTGCTTCTTTGGTGTTCTTGTGGAGAAAGAGAGAGGACTGGTCTTCACTGGTGTTTTACCTGTGTTCAGGTGCCCATCAATGTCTCCAGCTGCAGGCATGGACAGCGAGCGAGAACAGAGCGATACCATTGTCTTTTAACACAGCTGAAAACTGTTACTTGGTTTTGACACCCTTTCTAACTCTTACCCAGCCTTTTATGCCCCACACCCAGCTCTTACCCAGGCTTTTCTTACAGCTTTTTGGCACAGCTGTTTAGCACAGATGAAACTCTTTTTCCTGTAACTTCCTCTGGCAATAATATTCAAGCCAACTTTTCCCTTTTCCCCCTCCTCCCCGAATCTAGTCCCACTCTTCCTTAAGTCTCCATTGATTATGTCACTCGTTGTAATTCCTTTGTATCTCCGGCTTTCCCCTTTCTCAAGTCTAAAAGCTTCTGAGTGATGCTGTTAGGAAGTGGAAAATTCAAGGAGTCTGGCCTGTGTAGGGAGCTGATAGGAATTTCTCAAACTTCAGATGGGAAACGAATTAAAATACAATGGAAAGTTCTTGCTCTCTACATTGCAGCTGAGGGTAATAAGACAAATGAGAACACATTTAGCAGAGTCATGCTAGTGCTGGATGTGTCTCAAGGAGGGGTTAGGAGGCAGCCAGACAAAGGCAGGAAAGCCCCATCTGGTCTCTTCAAACACGTACCGTGTTTTGGGTCTCACCTCAGAAGGAGAAGAGGATTCATCCGACTTTATTCTTGCCCTTTCCAGCAGCAGCCCTGCTCTCCCCCTCCCTCCCTCCCAGGAAATGGCACATCAGGCTGAGCTGCAGACACACTCTCCAGCTTTTATGTGCAGAGCACTGACCACACCTAGCACTTTACTCTTTTAAAATAGACTAATTCCTCCGAAATTGCAGAAATGAGTCCAACTGCAGATTCCCTCACAGTTCCCCCGTGAGATATTGAATCCTCAGACACACCCGTTTCACAAAGTTAAACATTTATTAGGGACAAGAACTATTACAAAAAAGATACCCATAGTCTAAATATATACATGAGGTTTAAACATAGCATTTTCGTGTACCTTTAGCTATAAAAATACATTAGATTAACTGTATCCTAATTTATAAATATAGTTCTTTTCTTTTAAAAAAAACCAACTAGTATTTCATATGAAAGCCTTACTGTGCAATGAAAGAATATATATACCCTCTAAGGGGTTCTTTTAGAGTTAGTGTCTAGTGTTATATAACTTAGAAAATTCAGTGTGTAGAGTCAAACCCTGATTTATACAATAAGAGATACATTGACTTTTAAAAAACTCGATAAGGGTAAAAAAAGTGAAATATATATATCATACATATAAAGCCAGAATAGTAGGATTTTTAAAATTTCAGGTGATTTCACTTTCCACCCCTGTTCATCAAAAATACAGAGATACCAGAAGATAACCAGCCTTTTACTGTTGGCCTCACCTCCCTACTGTCTGTCTGGCTGCAGCCCGAGAAAACCCTCAGGTAGGCAGGAGTAAAATGTTTGTCCTAGAAGATGGTTGCACTCTTTAAGTGTTTTACAAAAATAGAAACTTCTTTGTAACGTTCCCATTTGGCCTTTCATGGGGAAGGGAGGACATTTTCATCACCGGATGGGGAGATCCCATGGGAGGACAGGCACCTTGTTACAACTGTTGGAGGTATGTCCTGTAAGAAGTGAAGTGGTGTTGAAGTGCAATTTTAACTCACTAATAAGGAAGTTTAGGCTCATGCAAATTTTTCCTTGCTTGTTGCCACCCACCTTCCTTCCTCCTCCAAAAAAAGCTTCGCTCATGCAACAGAACTTGTTACTGACTGGGTATCTCTGAGCAAAGGAAGGTACTGGTTAAATCCTTGCTTGCAGCAGACAAGAGAGGTTAGACCTGTATTTCTGCTGCAAGCCCTGACATCTAGAAAAGTCCAGGCAGGAATCTTTATCAGTGCTGCCTGGATACGCTGTCAGGAACCCCAATGGGTTTGTTCTCAGAGAACAATCCCAGCGGGATCAGCTGAACTTCCTAAAAAGCTGTCACCACTAACTCCTGCACACTCACAGCTCCTGCAGACATGGTCCATTGGCCAGTGGCTCTCCAACAGAGTCAGCAGGAGGAGGAGGAGGGAAAGCAGTGAACCCAGGAACTGAAGACAGCGTGAGGCTTGTCATTAATCTCCTAATAACGTCTGGGCATGCAAAGAAGGTACTGCAGGAGGTACTAAGGCATGGACTTGGTGTGACAGCCACTCCAGGGACAGCTGTGAGCAACAGTCAATCCAAGGAAGTTGTTTTCTCAGTGAAGGACCACGAGATGACAGCGTTCATCATCTGACACACTTAAGTCCAGCCACAGCTTATCCATGGGAACTGGCTCCTACACCCCCAGATTTAGCATATGGTGTGTGCTTGGGAGCACCTGCCTTTTCATACTGTAATTCCAGAAAGGTATTTTAAGCTACATTTACACAGGATAAAGAAGCAGTGAGAAGAGCTTGTAAGTTTTACTCTCATAATAGTAGCCCTGGCTCAAAACCCAAAAGAGATGTTCACAAAGTCACAGAGAAGGAGAGAGCAGGACAGCTTCCTGCAGCTCTTCTGCTCCCTCCCCCAGGTCAGAAGGACTGGTGGGGGGTGTTTTCTGTGGGGTATCTACCATGCTACACGCTCAGCATCCAACTCGGTGTCATCACGGGAAGTACAGTGCAAAATCCTCTTGCAAAAAGTGCTGTAGTGAAGGTTTGAGATACAACTGTGACTCACTCGGAGCCACAAAGGTCAGCAAGTCAGTAACTTGCCTTTGCAGCATGTGTAGTGTGTGCACACCAAACCATCAGGGTCCAAGGATACTTGGAAGTCTCGTTCTGTTGGGTGAAATACTGGCCCCAAAGGAGTCCTCTAGGAAACTCCCACAAATCTCATTCAGGGCTAGAATATCACCAGTATGGAGAATGCACATATCTTTAGAGAGACCAAGAGCTCTTTCAAAGAGAATTTCTTCACACATCCTTCCATGAAATCTTGCACTCCCTTTCCAAACTCCAGCTGCAATCTTCACAAACTCCACCAACTCCAGTCAGGCTGTACTAACCCTACCACTCGAGTCCATCTATGCCAAGTGAAACCCAGATGCCTCTGAAGGTGCTGCCAGTCCCTGCTAATGGGACCAGCAGTCTCTCTAACGTGCCAGTGATGTCCACATCCTTCAGGGTGCAGTTTGAAAGCAGATGTCCTGCAAACACTGTGACTGACCAGTGTTTCAGTCACAGGTAGTAGGCAGATGTACAGCCAGGGATTTGTACAGTACGAGTGTGTACTGCCAGTAGGGTCAGGAAAATGAGTTTTCAAAGAGCCAGTTGACCAAATGGAGTCCAGTAGATTCAGTGTTTCTAGAGGCATAAAGACAGGTGTTTCCATTTTCCTTCCTACCCCTCCTCCCCTCCCCCTTGCTCTGAACATATTCCCCCCTGTGTCACATTCAGAGTGTCAGCATTTTAGGCCTTCTGTTTTCATGGACTCTTCTGGGAGAGTTTGATGGTGACTGTCTTCACTTCGGTATATTCTGCCAAAGCATATTCACCACTGGAAGAGAGAGGGGAGGAAAAGGACAAACAATTGTAGCACATTAATGTGCACTTCCCTAAGAGAAGAGACTTCTTCACATGTGCACTTTGACTTCTCATTGGCAGCTACTGGAGTTGCTATCAGGCCATTAAAACCAGATCTGAACTGAGTTACACCAGCTCTCAATTTGTCCCACCACTCAAAACCAGCAAGTACATGCACACAAGTCCACACAACTACACCCTGTTGTACAAGAGATGTGGAAAGCTTCTGGTCACTGTAACCCACAAGGTGACACCTTGTGACTCTGCCCAGTGCAAACTGAAAGCTGCTGTGAGCAGCCAGAGAAGAGACAGGCACACACAGAGTTAGCAGTGCTCACACAGTAATTAAAATTCCTTTCTCGCTGGAAGAAAGCTTTTATCTACAAGATGGTGTGTCGGTTGCTCCAGAAACACACACTGGTAAGAGAGCCCACCACTGCATTATGTCTTGGTTAGTGGAAACTGGCTCTACTCCCATGCCTTGCCCAAGGGATAAAGCCCTGACATCCTTTAATTAGCCAGGCAGTCAGGCAAAAGAAACCACAAGGCCTCAATATATGTGTGTCCCATTTGAGGATTCATTCATTTGCTGTGCTTAGCAAGTGAAGCATCTGAATGTCCCAGAGCAGCAGATGCACCAGAACAGCTACTGGAAGTGGTTCCTGGAATTAAATCTGGCTTGTGAAAGGAAAGGTGATTGGATTCCTTTGAGGGATCTGCTGAATGGTGTAAGGGAAGATGCCTCTCCTGCACAAGAAGAAAATTAAGATCTGAGGTGATTTTTGAGCTCTACCTCTAACTCATGGGGTTCTCTTCATTTAAAAATTTCAGCTTTAGTACCGAATTAGAGCTGAAATGTCCCCTACCAGGCTGGGGACAAGGGACAGAGGGTTCTTGTGTAATTTAGCAGCAAGCTTGGAAGGTGGGATGTGGAATCATTTTGGAGATCACACCTTGTAGTTCTAGCTCTGATATTAGAAAGGCAGAGGTGGGGAGAAGCCCAACTAGGAGCAAGTGAAGGGAAGCCTTACAAAGGTGCAGGAGGTTTGGGGGGGATACCAGTGCATGCCATACTTCTCCCTTAATCTAAAAACATAACTAGTATGGAAAAACGTTTCCATGTGGACTTGACTGAACTGGAGTTATTAAAAGCTTATAAAACAGATGAAGGGACTCAAAAGGAGTGTTTTACATCCACGCTGTACTGGCTCAGCACCTCCCTGTGCAGCCTCCTTCAAGCCTGATGGTTTAAACAAAAATTTGACAGTGTTTTCACAGTCACAGTCGTTACTGCATTCACCACCCACATATAAACAAAACAGTGAGCAAAACTTACAGTTCTCTGCCATTGCCTGACATTTTAAAGCCACCAAAAGGAGCCTGTGCATAGAGTGCATTGTAACAGTTGATCCTGCAATAAAAACATCCATTTAAACAGACAATTCAACACCAAGGAGGAGGAAGATGATGACAACAGCAATACAAAAAAAGGCTGAAATCTGTCGGTTTTCTCTTTGTACAATTCAGTTGCTTGAGAAATCAGATTTTAGCAATAAAATCTTATTTTGCTGCAGAAATAGAAAACTTTTTAGTGGTATTCAGTCTGACCAACACTTCACAGTCCCCAATGGCAAAGACATTCATGCTGGAGCTGGAATTTACACTGTGTTCTGAGTTGTGATTAAAATAAGTAGTCCAGCCTATTCCCCAGCTTATGAAGCACGTTCTGAAACAAATGTCGTGACTCCAAAAGCTGTCTGAACACTCACCACCAGGCCCAGCATCCACTTCCAGGTATAGAAAAAGATTTGGACTGTATGAGACAATTGTGTTGCAGCAAAATGAAAGCACTGGGCCCGTTTCTATAGACAAATGGTAGAAAAACCTAATGCAGACAATTCCTGAGCATCTCAGTAAGAGAAATGACTGAAGAGGGGCAGCCATGACTTGTGCTGGAGATCTGCACCTTCATGGCTCCTGCAAAGCCCAACAGCCCATTTTTATGTAAATATTTGAGGCAAACTCTTCTTCTTGAAATCAGTCCTTTGTGTGCACTAAAATCACACATCAGATCAAATTCTTATATCGAGTGGGGGAAAAAAAAAATCAGGATTGCATCTTTAAAATGATTCTAATGTAAAAAAAGAAATGGTGTAAGCACACCCAGCTGCCTTTCTCTGTGATGATCGTGTGTTGCCATCTACTGCCTGCAGTGGTTTGTGCAGCGAAGCCTCATCTGGTGCTGCCTGAGGATCATGAGACACACACAGGATTTTGAGAGGCATCACGTCTGCTGGAACTTACTACAACCCTGTATACTTTCTGAGTTTTCCTACATCGATTGAAGGAGGAAACAGTCCAGCGTTTTCCGGACTGTCTGGTCCTCACCACCTCATTTTGAGGAAGGGATGTTGCAGTGTTCAGCTGCACCAGGGGAGGTTTAGACTGGATGTCAGGAAGAACTTTTTCACAGAGAGAATGATTGGAATGGGCTGCTCAGGGAGGTGGTTGAGTCACCGTCCCTGGACGTGTTTAAGAAGAGGTTGGATGAGGTACTTGGTGCCATGATTTAGATGATGGTGTTGGGTAATAGGTTGGACTCGATGATCTCAATGGTCTTTTCCAACCTCGTTAATTCTCTGATTCTGAGCAAGAATTTACAAGCTATTAATATGTCTTACCTCCAGCACTTACACAGGACTGCAAGTCATAAATCCTTCTCCCTTCCCAGGAAACCAATTCCCAGCCCAGCCTGTGCTCCCACACTGCTCACCAGACTGTTCCTGACTGCAGTGCTGAAGCCAGAGTTAATGCTCTGTCCAGGTTCTTTGTGAACACCGCGGCTGTCAGTCCGTACTCGGTGCTGTTGGCTCTTCTGATCACCTCTTCTATACTCTTGAACTTCATAATTGGCTGAACTGGCCCAAAAATCTGCACATATCAATTAGAACATTAGTACAGGAAAGCCTTTGTTAAACACAGTCATTTTGAAGTAATCAGAATCAGATGTTTTGTTTGGATAATGTATTTAAAATATTACCTTCTAGAAGTCACTGACAGAGTCTCTTAAAAACTACTAATTAAACTTCAAAGGAAACACAGTGATGGGCTGTAGTAGTTACTACATGTTAAGGTCCAACAACTAATGGATCATCTATAACAATCAAAACAAGCAGAGTTAGATCTGGACATGTTTCAACTGATTCATCCTTACTCCATTTACAACTTTCAAATAAAACTCTGAAGCTGAGTGTACTCAGGCAGTAATTCATTTATTCCAAGGACTGCAAGTTTTCTTCCCTGGTTTTAACTCTGAGTTTGTCAGTGTGTGCAGTTTAATTGCATGCTCTGCATTTACCACGTCTGTGTTTCATCACAAACTTGGTTCCTCAGGTCTCAGCACAACAAACCCCACTAAAGGTGAGGTACAGACTCACTTGGGCCACCTTTAGGCTCATGCAGGGGTTTCTAAATGTCTTTGTTTTGAGAGATCCAGGTATTCAACCGGAGCCTTAATTCTGGGCAAAGGGTGAACGTGCATTTATAACAAAACTGCAAATGAATGAAACTGGATAAGCTTCATGAATCATGACTTGGGATTTGGAGTCAGTTCATTAAGAAAAGGCCTGTCATGGGACTTTCAGCTCTTTTTCTCTCTATTTTTAGGCTGTAACTCACGTCCTGACTGACTGATATCTTTCCCAGGTTCCTCAGAGATTCTGCGGCAGATCTGAGACATTTGGACATTTTGCCAGGAGCAAACAGCAACTAGCCCCATAAAAAGCACTGGGCTAAACTATGAAATGCAAGTGCCAGTTAGACTTTGGCAACTACTTATTTTCCATTGGGGAACATGATGAAAAGTAGATTAACTTCTATTTCAAAGGAATATCACAGGATCTAATCACATGCAGCTTGTTCAACGTTTCTGCAGATGAATAATGAAAGCCAGAGCATTAGATCTGCACTTTGCTGGCTTTGGCCATGGTTTCATATAGGAAAGAAATGGTCAGTCTCAGGGGATTTTGCCATGAGAATGGAATCTGGGGTTGTTCCAGATGTAAGGCTACTTGAGAGAAGTCCTTCAGTGGCCATTCCTTCCCTCCTCACCAGCTTCAGGCCCTGAGTTCTTTTCCCATAAAGCTTAACTCTGTCTTTAGAAAAAACTTCAGATTTCGAGGTAAAGAAGAAGTAGAATTGCTGCAGCCTGCCAGTTTCAGTTATTTTTACTTGGTTATTTATATTTAACATCAAGGATCCAGACTGAAACCCCTCCATCACCCTTCCTGATGAAGCAGCATTTATCCAGGTAAGGCATGTGCTTGCATTTTGCATTTTATCAAGTGCTCTTGAAATGAAGACCCAAAAGCTTTAGGGTGGTGTTGTCTACTGGGTTTTTATCTTGGGTTTGTTCTAATCTATCCAGTGCACTCACAGGGCTGCTTCTCTTTTGGAAAACCAAACCAAATGAGGGAAAGCAGCAAGGCATTAGGAAGGGCTGGCAAACGGACACCTAGAGATTGCACAAAAATTTCTGCTGTTTTGTTCTCCCTCTTCTCCTCTCACAATTCCTGCCCCACACGTACCTACCCTCCAAACTGAAACTCAGCTCGCAGATACTTCATCAGAAGCATGGATTTAGCATTAGGCAGTTTTCAGGACATTGAGGTGAAAGAAATAAGTGAAACTTTTAGCCTTCTCTCAGGTTTTGACTTCAAACCGCAGCCATACCTCTTTCTTTCCCATTCACAGTGGCAAATGCACACAAAACTCAGGTGCCTTGTACTGTACCTCTTCTTTGGCAATTCGCATGTTGTCAGTGACCTCCGAAAACACGGTGGGTTTTATAAACAGGCCTCTGTCTTCAATGGCAAGACCTCCACACTCCAGCTTGGCCCCTTCTTTCTTCCCACTTTCTATCAGCTCCAGGATTTTATCGAACTGTTTTTGGTCAATCTGACAGACACAAAAGGAAAAGAAACAGACAGCAGTGCCTTTATTATCGTGGTTCCAGAGGCAGAGTCATGGAATGTGGCCCAGGGGCACTGTCAAACCAGGTCAGTTCACATCTCACGGTGAGCAGGGTGAGAGGCACAGCCCTGAGCCACAGGAAACAGAAGGGGAAGTTACATCTGGTAGTTTGATCTAATCGTTTCCTGCTACATGGAGGGGTCTTCCCACTTTCCCTTGTGTGCTGGACATGCACTCACAGCTCCCCTCACTCGAGTTCTGGGACTCGCTGACCTTCTCTAAGCACTGATGTATCTCAGTAGCAGTATGAGAACAGCCTGAGATGGATTTTGCTGGGTTAGCAACCTCAGTCAGCTCAGCAAGACCAGAATCAGTGCAAGAGAGGGAGAATGAGGGGACATAAACCATTAACCTGACTCTGCTGAGTGTGCAGTGCCACCCACAGCTCTCTGTCTCCAGCTGGAAGAACCCAGCAAGCTCTGCCGCCATCTCCTTCCACACATGCACACTATGAACAGCCTCAAAGATAATCCCTGTTAGTGAGGTGACTTCAGAACCACTGCTGCACTGAAGCCTTGCTTTCAAACTCAGAATCTCTTTTCACAGATCTGAGAGACAAGTGCCAGCCCTGCACCCTTTTGTTCTCTGCACTTTTAACTACCAACCTTGCCTAACTCCTAAATATGGAGTAACCTCAAATACCGAGTGCTGTTGTTGCTAGAGATTTCTGCAGAGGTGGGCAAAGGCCAGTCCAGTGACAGGACCCTGAAGCTGTACATGTGCACCAGACTTGGAGGAGACACGTACTCCACAAGCAGTGGCTCCTGTGCAGGGAAGAGTTGCAGAAACCCACAGTACTGATCCCTCTTCTGTGCTCTACACCCAGCAGTGTGCTGCAGGTACTGCCAGGTTTCAAAGAGACAGACCTGGCCATTGGCATGAGCCATAATTAGCAATGAAACCCCCTCACCACAGCACCCTGGAGAGAGTAAGAGACTCAGAGAGATGCTTTAAAAAAGTAAAACCCACAAAAAGCTCAACAAATTTATTGAGGTGATGAAAACAAAAGACTCCAGCCACTTGTTCAAGGTGCCCTGGCAGCCTAGAGAGGGGTGATTCTGAATGCCAGGTATCTCCAGATGCTTGTACTGGTTCAATCCCCCTCCCTCAGCATCTGCTTTTATTTCAGCAGGGCCAGTTGCCAGTTGGGACTGTTTACACAGAGTGTTCCACACTTGACTCCTCCAGATTACAGACTATATCCTGTCCCTAGTTAATCCTGGCCCCACACAATCCAAGTTTTCATGATTTTAGACAAATATCAAAGCTGCAGGAGGGTGTCCTTGGAGCACTTCTGGCACACAGGGAAAACAGAGGACAGCACATGTCCTGCCACACAGATGTGTGTGTTTAGCACATGCTCTGTGGGCAGCCTGTGCTCAGTACTCCTGTTCTCTCCCGTGTTCAGGTGTTACCCAAGGACACACTCAATGCTACTGCCCAGGGAAATGTGCCCTCATGTCAGGTACAGTGTCACACAGTAAGTTTGGCAGGTGTCACACACATTGTCTATTTGTCTGGTTGCTTAGTGGCCAAGTGTAAATAATTAGAAAAGATCTGCAAGTGCTTTCCATGCTGGCATGCCTGTGATCCAGACCAATCCAGTCCATCCACTTCACATCACAGAAAACAAAACAAGGATATTTATACAGCTGTAACTTGTTGCAAGGCAAACTACAGTTAGATGAAAAGACACTGGGGAAAGAAAACATTTGTAAAAATGACATGCAAGGGTGGAACTGTTTGTCATTGTAACTAGAGCTTGCAAGGCTTGTTTAAATTCTGTCCCCTACTCCACTATTATTTATGGTTCAAGCATTGACTTCTATTAAAAACACATGATCTGGTAAAGCAAATTCTACTATTTATTCATCTAATTCAATAGAGGAGGCGGCTTCCAAGGATCACTGCAATGCTGAAAAGATGAGAACCCCCAAATCTTCATCTCTTGCTTCATTTAAGTCAAGACCGCAAGGAGAAGTTTTTCCTTTTCTAAATGTAACGTTTGTAATCCTACAAAATAACCCACAGCTGGGTCCAACACACTGTTGGACACAGATCCTTTCTACTTACATGTTTTACTTTCACACTTTAATCCTGAAGTGCGTGTCTACAGTCAAAGGAAAATATTCACCATCTCGTAAATCAAATTATATGTTTTGGGCTCAATAACTCCTGGCTGGCAAGTGCCATGATTAGTGCTAATTTTATTCCTGTAGACTAGGTCCTGTAGTCCACAAATTCCAGTATTTGGGGTTCTAAAATAACAAAACTGGTCTAGTCTTGTTCTGATCTAATCCCTGTTCTAGTCCATTAGGACATTAGCCTCATCTAATGTGGTTTGCTGTTCACAGTTGTATAATGCCCTGGGTTAACTGGTTTGCCATCTGTGCAGATTTACTTTATTGCTTCCTGTGATACAGCACCCAGGAATCCCAAGTTAAAAACTGCCCTTGGTCTGCATTTGAGGTTGGCACTCTGCTCAAACAGCCCTGATCACCCCTCAGGTTCCTTGTGGTGTCCTTTGAATCCCAGCCAGTCGGCGCTGCCAGACACATGTGAGTTTTGGAGAGGTCTCATCAGGAGCATGCTTCATTGCTGTCTAAATTTAATACTGTTTAAAGCTGACCTAATTTTGATCAGAGCAGTACAGTTTATATCAGCATAACCCAATAATGCAGCTGACACAGTCTTTTCCCCACATCCATGCCATGAGCATCCACGCCAGTGCACAGTAATCCACAGCAGGGAACTGACCCGAGTAAAACCTTTCCTCCTCACTTCCAAAAAGGCTGCATTAGACCGAAATCAGCCAGTTCCCCAAACTAATGCAGCACAATGTGGGAACCAACAGCTGCACATGGGACCATTTTTCCAGAACTAGCTTACGTCACCTTCTTGGGGAAGAGGATTGTCAGCACCTGCAGCTGATTGCAGGACCTAAAAGATGATGGGCTACAACCATTGTCAGCCTAAAGACTGGCTCCAACCCCTTCCCACTGTTGGCTTTTAAGCCAGTGACCATCCCAGAGTTGGGTCTATGCAGCAGCACATGGCCATTTCTGTAAAGCTGTTGTGTATGTTCACCCTGACCCACACAAAAGGAGAATGAGAGCAACGGGCTAGATGTGAAGTGTCTGATGGGGAAAGATGAAGAGGAGGACAGATTACTTGTCCTCATCATTCTTCCCTTATCCAGCAGTTCAAGATAAAAACACCCTCACAGCCAAGCAGGGTACTTCAGGAATAAGGGGGAAAAATTATCTGGAAGCTTCACATTTAAACAGTAACTTGTGGGCAGGTGTGAATCTTTGCTACTTTTGGAGGTATCTCAAGTACTTGTGACACTGCATCACTTCTCTCCTCTGCTGAATTTTCTGTGTGTGCCCACAGGTCCAGAGAGTGGGGAACCAGAGCTGCAGAGGAAGTGGTTGTTCCTTTGCACTGGTAACCACATAAAAGCTTTGAGATGTACAGGTTTCCTCCCACTCTCTCAACACCTTCCCATCTGTGGGTGTGCTACAAGTTCACAGGTAAGACAGAGCAGGGAAAGAACAGATGGGCCATATTTAAAATCTGACCAGACACTGCAATTTGGACTTGCTCTGTTATGCAAAGAGTCCCACAATGATCCCAGAGGGTGGTGCTGTACCACAGTGTGCCCTGGAAAGGGCTCTCACAGGCTGGCAAGAACTGGGAACATGGATGGAGTGAAATAAGCAGCCCAGTCCTATGTGTTCCAATCACTTCAGAGTGTTCCACCTTTTAAAGCCTCACTACTGCTACTCCCTGTGAATTCAGGGGCTCCTGAACTCAGTGATCTCTGTCAGGCCAAGCAGGTGAACATGGTCCTGATGGGACCATTAAGTGCAGCTCACTCACTGCTACTGCTGGATAAGGTTTAGGACGATGTTCTATTAAAAATTCCAGAAGCAAGTCTCAGTGTGGCATTTTTTTCCCTAAAACTGCAGTTTGAAATCTCTTCCCAGGCAAGTTACAGGGCTGGATGTAGCTTCAGCATGAACAGGGGCTGTACATCATATTCCTCATGCACTAGGACATACAAGGAGGTTTTGCCATGCATGAATCATATGCAGATTCAGGTCCAGATAAGGACAGATGTCTTTGGAGCCATCCCTCCTCTGAGGGATCCTACACAGCCTCAAGGAACTTAAACTCACAGTGCAGAACTGAGAACAAGAGGCCTTGGCTAGAGACTTCTAGGAATGCTGCTTTATTTTTGGTTAGAAATAGTGAGGTTGTCAGAAGATCCGACCCAGGAATCATCTTCCTCCAGTACAGCTCTGATTGCTTCCAAAACAAAAACTACAAGGAAGGCTCTGGAAGCATTGAAGAGGCTGGTCCTGACAGCAGACTTGGCATGGGTCTTCTTCCTAATTCTGCTGATGCTTCTCCAAAGGATCAGAAAGGGAACAGAGGAGGAAAACAAGGACTCAGGAGTCCCTGGACTCTAACTACTTGTCATCACCAACACAGCCAAGGAGCTGAATGGTCATTTAGCTGAACTCTGCTGAGCAGTGCTATGGCTCACTGCAACATGCTTTGTGTTACTGGACCAGGAAGACAGTCACTTCCGTAAGGCTGGATAAGAGCTGAATTAAATACATTTGTGCTTGAAAGAAAAAAAATTACAGCATAACATTTCAACAGTTGTGATTAATTGATATTTAAAATAGAGAGGAAAAATAAAGCCATGATACATTACTCACCCCTCGGCACTTCTGCTGGGACCGTACTCACAAGGATAATATTTACACGAGGAAAATTAAACAAAACCACAACCAAAAGCCAAACAACAACTGTTCTCAGGCACACGGTTACCTGGGGCCCTTGTTCAGTGCTGGCATCAAAGGGGTCTCCAACGAGTCTCTTCTTGGCAAACTCCACACTGCGCTTGACAAACTCTGGGTAGATCTGCTCCTCCACAAACACACGCGAGGCCGCCGTGCAGCACTGCCCCTGATTGAAGAACACGCCTTGATGGGCACACTCCACTGCCAAGTCCACTGAAACATGGTCCAGGAGGGAGAAGTGTTACCACATGCACTGTTACAGCCTTCCAGTGTTTCCAGACTTGGGTTTTCCTTTCCGTTCCCTTTTGGAAAACCTCCTCAAAAAGTGCTGACCATGACCCACTCCCAGGACTTCACAGTGCCCCCAAACCATCCTATTGTAGTCACCCCCCTTCCACCTTTTGTTTTGAAGTCTAGTTTTCCATAGCTCCTGTTACTTTCCTCCACAAGGATTCACTGAAGGTCGTGAGCAGCTCTTGCTGTGGGAACTGAAAAGTTGGTTCCTAGATGCCACACATTGGTTCCTAAAGACTAGTTTCAGTAGAGACTGTTCAGAAAGCAGCGTGCCAGCTTTGGCCAGGGCTTTTCAAGGCTCACTATTAGCAGAGCTAGTACAGATATCTCTGACTTCAACCTCTGCTGTGCAACAGAGCAGTGAGCATTTTCCTGAAGCCAAGTAGGAATCACAGAATCACAGAATCACAGAATATTTCCAACCATTTTTGGTCTCTCCTACAGCTACTCACTATCACAATAGAACATGTGAAGGAGCCCTGCAGATCTCCAGGTCCTATAAAACTCCTGTCACAGGAATGCCTGCAGAGGGGCTGCACCCCAGAAAACTGCTTTCCCCAGTGCTTATCTCAGGCTCTGCAGCACTGCCAACCAAAAAGGAAGCACACAAACAGCAGAAATACACAAATACAAGATTCATCTGCAACTGTAGCTATCCCCAGGGAAGGCAGCACTGCCCACAGGAATGATTCCTGTGCTGAGCTAGAGCTGCAGTGACACAGCACTGTGCCCTGCTCTCAGATGGAGGTTTCCTTTGTGGTGGCAAATATGTAACAGCCCTGAGAGCTGCCAAAGCTCAGCAGACACCCAAGACCAATACACCCATCAGCCCATACTCACAGTCTGCGTCAGCACACACAATGCAGGGGTTTTTCCCTCCAAGCTCCAAAGTCACCCTTTTGAGGTTGCTTTTGGAAGCAGCTTCCTTGATCAGTTTTCCAACCTGTAGCAGTGAGACACAAAGTTGAATTGTTTCCCCCTAAAAATCTCAACTCTGTGTCGAGTGTGGTGGTAACAAGGGTGGATGAGCCTGGCAGGAGGCTGATGCAGGTGAAAATCAGGGAGAGCATTCTCAGAGAACTTGAGTTTCCTACTGCTGTGATGTGCTGGGTCAAGACCAACTCCAGAATTAAGGTTTAATTTAAGCAGATTTGAAAGCATAAAATCTGTATCCTGAAGTCATCTGCTACCCAGAGCTGTGGAACAAAGTATTTTCCACCCAGTGCAAAGTAGTGAGAAACACTGGCAGTCGATGGGTTCCAAGGTCTGCAAGTTTTACTTCTAAAAAAATCTGGAATTCAACTTTAGGGCAAATCCTGCCAAGGCAATGATAAGAACTCACTGTTCCTATCTGTTAGCACTCCCATGCCAAAAAGCCATGCAGAGATTCTGATTTAGGAGAAAACTAATAACTTTCAGCTACTCTTGTGTGTGGAGCAGCTCCGACATGTTCCTTCCAAGGCAATACCTGAGGATGTCAGAGAAGTTCCACCTAGCTCTGTTGTGGCACTTCCTGCCCAGGAACCCACTCTGACCATCCATTGGCACCTTTTTGGCCACCCTCTCCTCAAGGGAGGGAGTTACTCTGCTTCCAGGGCTTAGTCACCTAATTTTGTTAGAAACAGTACGAATTCAAGTTATTTGGGAGCTTTAATTACTAGGGCAGATTAACTTCTTGAGACCTTATACTTGAATTTCCTCACGTTATAATTGGTTTTTACCTTTGCACATGGGAACCTCAACACTATTTCTGGCAGTCACAGGCCTGCATTTCTCAGTTTGCCTTTGTAACTTGAGCATGACTCCTGAATTTAGCAGTGCAGGTCATCTCTAGTCACTCAGGGCTTAATTCTAGAGGCAGCAGAAATAAGCGATGCAGCACAGCTTTGCAAGAGGCATTACTACATGTGAGCTGGCCAAAGAGCAGTAAGTTAATAAACTAAGAGAAAAGAAATCTAGATGAGAAAATTCTCATGGAGGTTAAAAATCAGTATTTCCAAGCTGGCACCGAGCCCAAGCTGGGGCTTAAAAACTAAGTCAAAATATATTTTGAATTAGCTTCACTTCCTGGCTCAGAAACAGTAGCATTGTGCTGCAAATACTGCAGAGATGCAGCTGAACTCACAGATGGGTGGAGGGGGAAGAAAACACTTCTAAATTACACATGCATTAGCAAAGAATCTGTCTCCCTCGGTGTTTCCTGCACACCCAGGGATTAGGAGACAAGCACAGTGTCTACAGGAGTTTTTTGCCCACAGGCTCCAGCAGCTGAGATTTTCCTGCTGCCACTAATCCACCGAATACTCCTTTTTCATTAAAAACCCAAACAGATCCATGTGGGCTGGATGAGTCTATAAGCTCTATTGTTTTCACACAGCCAAAGTCTCATCTGGGCTAAGTTTCTGATCTAGGATTTGGAGAGAGGCACGTAACTGAGTAAACTCTGAGATTAGACCAACTATCAGGAGAGTAAAAACTCACTGTGAACTTTTCCTTGATTGCATTTGTGTTAGTTCCCATGATCCCTGTCCAGAACCAGAGGCTTAGCACACCTTTTCCTGTGGGATATGCACAGCCTTCAGGAGGTACACAAAGCCACTAGATGGTAGTGTTGGTAAACGCTGCAGCTTTCGAGTGTTCAGAGTTACCTTTACTGGCCAACACCACCTTTCAAAGTCATTTGTCATCATTATACATTCAGATTACGCTCTGCAGTTATGAGGGCAGACATAAGAATGGTTGAATTTGGCAAATGCTCAACAAGAATAACGTTCCTGAAAGAAATGAATACGAGACTGTATTTGCCTCAGCTGCCTCCACTGGTGTCAGCATTTCCATTCTTTGGCCACTGCCTCTCTTCAGGGGGTGAGCATATGCAAGAAACATCTCAAGCAGTCAGTGGAAAAACATTCCCAATTCTAAGCAATCTTTTGTTTGGGAATTTTCAGCGGTGATTCTGGAGGCAGTTTGCCTGTCTCAGCTGTCCTCAATTCTAGGGATTTGCCCAACCCATGTGCACTTTCCCCTGTGGAGGTACAGGAGTGACTGGCTGTAGGTGACTGATAGTGCAGAGGTCTCCCTTCTACCCCTCTCATAACCAAGTCAGACCTGGTTATTTACAGGGAAAAAAGTGAATAGAAGGTGCTTTACTCCACAAGTCTCAGTAGAAGCTCAAATGTTAATCCCCACCACGTCAGCAGAGGAGGCCTTGGGCACGAGGCCATGTTTTTGTTTAAGTTAGGACTTTCCTCAGGGGTAACCAAAGCCAAGGAAGAATTGTTCAGGGCTCTGACTGACATGTTTTCCAGTTGAAGGGCAGGACTGGCAGGAAAACTTGCCCAGAAGCTCCATCAGGTCAATGACATGATATTAAGTCACTGCCAGCCTGCCCTGCAGACTGTCTTATGTCAGAGCACCTATTATAGCTCTGACAAATGTGGTGGTTTAGCAAAACCTATCATAGAGAGGGGTGGGATTATCACAAGGACGTGAATTACACAAAAACTGAGAAGTTCTGTCACATGGAATGTGATGGGAAAGGCTGTTGGCTATACAGAAATCACCAATATTTCCTTGGTCCAGTCTTACATGGATGACAATTCAGAAGAGAATGCAAAGAGGAACAGATGTCCTGTGAGAAATCCATCACCTACCTTCGTTGATCCAGTAAAAGCAATTTTATCAATATTGTCATGGGTAGAAATTGCAGCTCCAGCTGTGGGGCCATAGCCTGGCACAATGTTCACCACACCAGGAGGAAAACCCACCTGAAACAGAAGCCAAATACAACTCTGTAGAGATTTTGAGAGCACGGTTCATTCCTCAGGAAGCTGGAATTGGTTGTACACTACACTCCTTGGAGCTCTCACCAGATCCACCAGTGTTTTCCAGACTTTCCAGTACCATGGCAGAATGTTACCAGCTGGAATGGGTGACACTAACAGCCATGCTGAGGAAATGCCAAGTTTCAGCAATAATTCTTGGAGAAGTCCCAGTTTCAAGTCAAAAGAGAGTGAATCTTCTGGCCAAAGCTGGTCTGCAGCTACTGCAGTGCAGCTGGAGCCAAGGGGTAACTGAATGAAAGCTTGTTTTGAACAAAGGTTGACATTTGTGGTTCTTCAGGGGCCAAAGGGATTAAGAAGTCACTAAAACATCACTGGATGATGGGGCTAATAAAACAGGAACACAAAAGCAGATGGTAACAGACTTATGAAAGTTTCCACTACATTGACAACCCAGATTAGCCAACTGGTAATTCTGCCAAAAGAGACAAATGGCAAAACTTGAGGTGAAATTCTAGTGCAAGGAGAACTGAGGGACTCACTGGTTTGTTTTTACTACCAGAAACAGGAACTTCAAGGGTTATTATGCTTTTCTAGGTTCACCCTCCCCTACTACTGATAGCACAAAGTTGTTTTTCATGCAATTTCTAACAATAGAATTGCAAAATGTAACAGTTTGCTTCATTTGTTACGACTTTTATAATATAAAAGCCTCAATAAATGCAGTTTCTCCTTCTAATGGGGAAAAAAAAGGAAGCAGTTGTTCATACTATATTGCAAAAAGTTATCCTTGTAAGACCTTTTTCCCCCCCTACATTTTTCCCTTCATAAACTGGAAGGGCAGTGTCAATTCTTCTGTGGACGTGACAATGACAAAAGTGCATTTAATAGAGTTTGCATCGTGGCTAATGAGCTTTCAAACAAATACTGCATGTCAAACTGTGCAAGTAATGGGGTTTGGAGTCAGCAGCAAAGCCACAAGGAAGCAAAAAAAATTGGTTCAGGGCACCCTGAGCCAGAAGTTTTTTTCTGTTTTTCAGCAAAAATGAAAGCCAAAATATTTGGGTTGCCCTGCAATTATTTCATTGAAGCTAACACATAGCTTGTCTTGTGTGGCAACATCTTCTGCATCCTTTTAAAGATGAAAACCAAGAAAGTTTAACTTACTCTCCTGAAAAACTGCAAAGAATTTTAGCTAATTTTGGGTGGAGAAAGGAGCATCTTCAAATAGAGCTATTCTGCTCTAATTACACTTCTGCCTTGAAGGTCAACTGTGAGAAACAGTGAGCTTAGAATTTCAGCTCAAAAGATTAATTCTACCACAATTGAATGGGTTTTTGGGGGGGAGGATGTTATTCCTGTGTTTGGGGAGATGCATGGCAGAATGAAAAAAACAGTGGGGTGGCAGGGCTCGTGACAACTGCACTCATCTTTTGCGATCCTATTGAGTCACGTAACTCCAGCAGATACTTACACTGATATAATCTTTCCACTTCCATTCCTGATGGAGGAACCCTAAGTGTCAATTAGCAACATATCCTTCTATTTTCTCCCAGGGCAAGCCAAGAACAGTCATCATCAGCATCAGCTGAGCCTAACAGAGGCTTCCAGCTGAGAGGGAACAGCAGATCTACAACCCCTTTAGTTTTCCTCAGTCAGTCACACACACACCTGCAGAAAGCTGAGGTACTGCCCAGTGCCAGAAGGTTCTGTGCACCTCCCATTCCCTCTGTAGGGATGCATCTGATATTCTACCTGGCAAGTCCTAAACCAACATTTTAAAATCCCAACACATCAGCCTCCCTTTTTTTTTTTCCAGTTGACTTTACAGGCCAGACATAGCTAAGTTGTTCTAGGAGCCACAGAAATGGCAAAGAATTGTTTCCCAGGACAGTCTGTCTTGGTTGAATTATCCCACTTAAAAACAACAAACAACACTGCTGTCTAATCACACTCTTTTTTGTCCCATTGTCTAATAAAACTGAGCTCTTGTCTTTCCTCCATTTGGGAGGAGGGAAGACGAGGCAGAGGAATAAAAGCACCATTTTTTCTCTGCAGCTTCCTGAAAACTGAGAAAAACCTACAGATTTTGTGACCTTCCCTACATCCCAGCCAGTCACAAAGGCATCTGTAAAGTAAGACTGAACACAGGGGTTGTTCTCACTTTCCTTTGCGAGCCTTTAATATCTTTAAAACCTAAAAATCTGGACAGCCAAATCAAAACAGAGTCTTGCTTACAACCTTCGGGGAACAGGAGCTCAATGGGATGTTCAGATTTCCTCACCTCCTTGATCAGGGAGCCAATGTACAGCGACGTGAGAGGAGTTTGCTCAGCTGGCTTAATAACCAGAGTGTTTCCACAGCACAGAGCTGGAGCCATCTTCCAAACCAGCATCAGCAAGGGGAAGTTCCACTGCAACAACACAAGCCACTGGTCAGATCAGCCTGGCACAGTCACCTACTCGCTCCCATGCAGTGTTTTTCCCACTTTCTTACAGCTCAGGAGGAAAGGAACTGGGAGGGAAGCCATAAAGAGAAGTTACAATGCTGTGTTTGCTTGGACTACAGAGTACAACTTCCTTGATTTCCCCCTGAGATCCCTAATATTGCTGGCAGCCCTCACACTAATCCTGTGATTTGGACAAACTTCTGCATGACGTGACCTCATCCTTTACAGGAGTTTGATCACTCTTTATGTAGGATTTTGGCTGTTCACAGAGACTGTGTTGGAGGCAGTTTCCTGGAGTATCACTTTTGTACAGCATCTTTATGTGGGGAATTACAGGGTGCAACTACTCAGTGAAAAAACACTCATTTTTTGATGTTAGGCATTGGCTGAGTAATTAGAATGATATTGTGTAACTCCAATTCCAGGTTTATAACCAGGAAAGTGCAGTGGGTTGCTCAGTCATGGAAATCTAGGGGAGGCCTTATACTCCCTTCAAGTTGTAAACTGTTCCTTTCCAATTAATTTTCTAATTTAGAATTAGGAACCAGTCCACATCAGTTTACTCTGTGCTAACTTCTTTCATGGTCATGTGTATTTGTAGATTTTTGGAGGCTAAGCGAGAAGTGGAAAAATCTAGCTCACAACGAATCTCCAAAGGTCATTTGGCAGCAGAAAGGATTTCTTCATTAAAAATAATTAATGCTGCTTGAGGGGTGATGGAAGCAGGCCAACAGTAAGGGGACTTCTTGTCAAGGCTCAAGCCAAGGGCCTTCAGCCATCAACAAAGAAGCCAAATATGTTAGGAATCCAAAAATTCACACTTGCAAATAAATTAGCAGTGTAGCTTTTAAGCAAAGAGTTCTGTTCTGGCCCAGCAGCCCTGAGACAAAGCAGAATTTAGTCTCAAGTGCTATTCTTCAACTTGCTTCTCCCCCTTTCCCAGACCTGTTCCATTTCAGTGGTCTCCTCCAATGGCCACCTCCCATAATTTGCCCATTTTTCTTCTTGCACTAAGCCTTTTTGGAGGCCTGACTTCGCAGCTTGAGCCATTCACACCTACACTACTTTTCTACACTTCCAGAGCATGAAATAACTCCATTAGGAGCTTTCTGCTGCAGAATGGCTGGTGAAAGGAAGAGTCAGGGACTGCAGGGCGGCCTCACAATCCCACCTTGGGATAAAAATCAGCCATATGCTGCATTTCTTAAGAACATGGGTTTAAATATAGCCAAGCCACAAAAACCAGGACTGTTAATTGGGCTAGGAAGACACACACAGAACAGTGACAATCTTTTTCAATCAAGTAGGAACACACAAACCCACAGACAGTTGGTGTTGCCGAGATTGAACTGGGAAAAAAAAGATTGGAGAAGATTTGTTCCGAGCAAACTGAAGACAGATGTGGTTTTGTTGACCCCAATCATACTTTTTACAAACACTGGGTTCAAACTGAGTAAGATTTGGTTCTGTACTTTGTATTGTATTTCTTGCTGACTAAGGTCAACCTGACATCTTACAAGATCCCACTAACATTCCCTTAGAGTGACCTTCCAATGCATCCTACACGTAGGTTTTAAAGGGATCATTTCCAAAGCACTGCTGAGTGCCAAAGGTGGCTGAGTGTGACAGGGTGATCCCCTTTTAATTGGTGACCCATGTGAGGAAACCTAAGTTTTGATCTTAAAGTCACAAATTCTGCCCATGAGCAGTCAGCCAGAAAAGCTGTGCAGAACTCACCAAGACACATAATAAAGATCACTGACCATCTCCAACTTGGCCTCACCCTGACATGGCCAAATAAACCATGTCCTCATCACCAGGGGGATAAATTCAGTCCCACTGAAGGAAAAAGCAGAATTTCCCCAGAAAGCTTTGGGAACTGGTACTCTGGGAGTGCAGCAAATCCAGTGGCTCACATGCATTTATTTCAGTTTTTCCTATAAGATAATCTCTCCTATATCTTCATCCTAAAGGTCAAAATCCTCCATGGACTCTTATTGATCCAAGTATCATTTAATCATAGAATATCCTGAGTTGGAAGGGACCCACTGGGATGATCAATATCCAACTGCTGGATCTGCATAAGAAAGCCCCAAAAATTCCACTCTGGACCTGAGAGTGTTCCCTAAACATTCCTTGAACTCTGGCAGACTTGGTGCTGTATCCAAGGAACCTTGGCACAGCACCATGTGCCTCACAACCTGTACATTCAAAGCATCTTACAACCAGACAGCAACAATCTATGTCTCCCATGTAGCTGTCAGGTCCTCCTGGCTGCCTGTTTGAAGAGAGCCAGCAACACATGTTAACACTGGAGGTATTCCAAGAGCCAGCCACACTGTCCCCTCAGCAGAGAGCGAGACCTCAAGGAAAAGAAAACTCTATTCAGCGAGATGTAATCCAAGAAATCTCAGAACAGCCAGGCATTATTAATAATGGATATGATTTAAAACTCCAAGCTGTGCATCAGCACGAGGCAGCAAAAAGCCTGCAGACGTAGTGATGAGATGGTTGTCCCAGCAGTGCCAGAGTCAGAGAGCTCTGACTGGTCTCTGGTGACTGGTGTCAGCCTCAGAGAGGAACAGAGCATCTGATTAGGAGACCCACCCTTCCAGTGCAGAGGGCTTCTGTTGCCAAGAGCAATTGGCATGGGGGGAAAAGAAGGAACTACATCAGGCCAGTGAGATGGGAGTTCCCTGCACAACAGCTGTGCTTAACCCGGGAGCAGCAGGCTGCAGTGAGGGCTGGGAGTGCACATGTACCTCTCCCAGTTCTAAGGGAGATGCAGGGCACCACCACTGGTACTTACTGGGGTTATGGCTCCACACACCCCCATGGGCTCGTGTCGGGTGAAACAGACAAAGTTCTCATCTGCAAGACAAGAATAAAAGAAAAGCAAACAGTCACAAGTGCACACTAACAGGCCGGGGCCAGACACAGCTTTCTGTTCATCCTAACTCTGGGACATCCCAAATGGATGGAAATCTGAGAACAGGTCTTGTGTCAGCTCAAAAGCCAAACACTGCTCATGGTCAAAGTGGAACATTTTAAATGCAGGGGTTCAATTCCTTCTGCAAACTCCTTGCACTGAAGAGCAAGCACATGTTTTATTCAGGTTGTGTCTCACCACAGGAAGCAAAGCACTTGCCTTCCCGAGGGGCAGAGTTCTTAAACCCCTTTTGTACAGGACTCATGTCCAGGGTAACAGGAATTGCATTTCTGAGAAGAAATCACAAAAAGATGAAGCTCTGGGACTAATGCAATACCATTCACCCTAAGATACTGCTGTTACTCTTTCAAAGAGAAAGCAGGAAGGACATTTGCCTTTCAAATTCAGTCTTGCTGAACACCTGCTTTCACTGGGAAGGTCTGACAGAACAAACATTTCTAATGATAGTTTTTGGAAGCAATCTCAAATCGGGACAAACATGCAGTGTCCAGACAAGCAAAGTTTTACACTCTAAATGAGGGTGACATCTCTGTTTATAAGACTGACATGGCTCCCTTTGCTGCCTGCACAGGCTGAACTAGCTCAGCCCCTCACGGCCCTTCCTCTGGTGACTGACTTCTGTCTGCAGTGTCTTCGTTCAGCCCCAGTGATCACCTGCATCAAGAGGTTGAATTTGAAAATACACCACATTGCTCATCATGCCACAGGGACATCCATTGTTTTAGCATCTTCTCTCCAAAACCAGATTTGAAACTATGTAGCTGAACTGAATTATTACTTCAGTGTGACTGCTCTGGTTCTAGGGCCTAGAAAACATTTTGAAAACCTCTTTATGCGTCACAATCCACAACAGGGCCTCCCCAAATGCTCAGTGCTTTGATTCCTGAGAGGAGTGAACATCTCAGACCTCGTTACTGTAAGTTAAGAAGCACGACACACTCTGAGCATCAGAGCCAGCACTGCAGGAACACTCCCTGCCCCATCCCTGTGGCACCTGGAACAGTACAAGCTCTGCTGCCTTCATACAGTCTTCCCTAGAAACCTCTGTCCTTACACTGTACCCACTCTGTGGGGAATAAATTTCCCCACAATGTGTGAAGTTTTTTCTTTAAGAAGTCATCTGGATTCAAAACCAAAGAGATTTCTCTGTTAAAAAGGCAACAGAAGAGCCCATCCATTGTTTTCCAGAGCTCTAGCCAAGCCTAGTTCTCCCATTAGTTTAAATATTGAAATGCATCTGCTTAAAATGCATCCTGAAATAGCAAGGAAGTGCAGGCTATTTTTGCAGGTTTTCAGAAGGCGGCCCTTTCACAGATCTCCCTCCCAGCAAGGCTTCCTCCCACCCCCTCAAGCCTGATGCCATCCCAGCTCTGAAGGAACTCACCCACTGGGATAGTCCTGCCCTGGATTTTATCAGCCCATCCAGCATAATATCGGAGGGTTTTTATACAGCCTTCCAGGTCAATGAAATAAGCCTGCAGAAAAGGTTTGCCCGTGTCCATTGTTTCTAGAGTCTGAAAAAAACAAAGTTGCATGCATTGTTAGACAAATTAGGGTGTTTTTCTTTTATTATGGAAAAAAACTTTCAGAGAAACAATCATCTTTATTAGGCCTTGTTCTGAAGGCAAGGAGTGTCCTTCCCTTCTCATTTAAGGCATGAGCTTGTTAATACAAATAATGCAGAAGGGACACTAAACCAGGTAACCCTGATCCATGCAGGAGCTGCTCTGTCCAGTGGCTGTGAGGGAATTGCACCTTTCAGAAGCCCCCAGAAGGCGAGTGGAGGTGGAATACTGGGACACTTGTCAGAAATGAAGCAAAAGTCATGACCCTCCAACACAGATGTTCTGGATTCCAGATCGTGCCATTGAAATCAGACTCACTTTCCTATTACTCTTCAAAAAAACCCATCAAAACCACCCTAGTTTTTGTATTTCAGAACCCTAAACCCAAATTCTGAAAAGACTCTTGTCCAATGATAGAAAACACATTTTTTTTTTTAAAGAGCTGTGGTAAAGTAACATCTGGGCTCAGATATCTGCTGAGTCTAAGGCAAGGCACAAGTTGCTCCACTGAAACTTCACCAGTGCTGAGCAGCTCTAAAAGTCCAGGCTCAGCCTGTGCCCTTCACACTGTTGTGGACATCAGCTCAGGGAATGCTTTGTTCTCCACACAGGTCATGAAATGGGATATTGGTACAAATGGCCAACACATCCATAAAGGAAGTACTATCCCTTGGTAGATTGAAACATCTTTGTTTACACATGAAGTCATACCCTGTCATCTTCCACAGACATTAGGGTCCAAACAGCACTCGAGCAGACATTCCCCTTGGAATGACTAGGATTGTTATCCACTGAATGTCTGCTAAAACAACTGATTTTTATAAGTCATTATTTAGCACGCAGCCAAGGCAGCTTGGGCTGGTGTTCTGCAGTGCAAACACCAATTCCAAACAAGCCCTCCCCAACCAAAAGAGCAGAGAAAGCTTGAAGTGAGTGTCCTGGTGATGGGGAAACGAGGGTCATCTTGTGAGAACTGAGGGCTTTGTGGCTCCTTACATGTCAGGCCTTGAGAAGTGGTTGTGAGGTGTCCTCCAACACCTTGTTTTGTTTATTATTGCTGTTTGCAACTTCCTGGGGAAGTTGCCCAGACTCAGGGATTGTGGTCCTGGACTTCATGTAAAATCCAAAAACATGACCCAGGTGTGGAAGAAGTGTGTAGCAGAGCTGATTTCTGGACTCTTGCAGTCAGAGGAGGAAAGTACCATCCTACAGATGGAGGAGAACCTGCAGAAGCAAAAACAGGACTGGAAGCAGGAGCTGAAGGTACTTGTTGTGGTTTTTTGGGTCTCATGGGAATGGATTTTCTTTCAGAGGTTTTTCAGAGCCAGTATATTTAGTAGCGAGAGAAACAGCTCCCACTTTTGAAAATCTAAGTATTAATGTCTAATCACTTCACTAACTTTTTGGACAGGTCAACTATATGGAAGAACTAATAGCCTTCTAAAACTCCTAAGATCACCCTGCAGGAAGAGGAGGGAAGTCATGACTCCTGTGTGGATTCTTCTGCCATACATAAAAGGAGAGAAAAGAAAAATATTAGGCAGCTATGGATGGATCAGAGAGATGGAGCCAAGTTATCAGCACAGTACTTACTGCCAGGATGACTCTGTCTCGCTCGAGAAGATCAGCCAGTTTGTGCAGGAGTCGTCCTCTGCTTGGGGCATCCATCTGTCTCCATGGAGAGCCCCTCTGGAACGCAGCCTTTGCTGCCTCCACCGCGTTATCCACGTCAGGCTACAGCCACCACATACACAAGAAAAGCTCAGGTTAAAAGGAAGGACAATGGTACAGAAACCCCCCTCAGGCTGCTTCTTAGTTGATGCTGTGGTGGCCAAAACCAAGTTCTCTGACAAAACCACTTCCATTTCACCCCTGGATCTGAATCCAAAACTGGAACATGTTTTAGGCTTGGCCTGGGCTCATAAACAACCTTGAGGTCAAAGTACCAATAGGGTCTTTCAAGGGTAATTTAATATAACTGGTTTGTTTATAAAATAATCCAGAACTGTGTCCCTGCCAATACAGGATGTAAGTGACACTGGGGGAGGATGGAGAAACAAGCAGGACAGGCCACTGGCCCACATGAATCAGCCTCCTCTAAACAAGTGTAGGCAGGAAAGTCCCCCATGAAACCAAGGTTTTATCCAGGGGAGCAATCACAGCTCAGATCCCACTGCAACCCATGCCAGTAGCAGTTACCACACTAAAAATCTCCCTGAGATCCTAAAACACACTTCCAGAACGCTGTGCACCTTAAATTTGGCACCTTTTCTTTACAAGAATATTATATGTCCTTAAAACAGCCTGACCTTTTACTGAAGAAATCCAGTCCTTTGGAAGAACAGTGATGGGGAACCATTGGAGGAAACTTGTGCTGCTCCAGAATGGCTCTGGTCTAGCAAAGGATGCTGGTGAGGAGCCACCAAATGCAGACAGGCATGTCCTGCCCAGGGCCCACCACCCACAGGCACAACAGGCCTTTGGAATGGCTCAATGCCCTTCAGCTTGTCTGGATTCATGCTGGCACATCATCCAAGCCAGAAGGTGCCACCAGCCACTGCACACTTATGTACTCCCCATCCTGCCTGCTGGAATGAAGACTCAAACGGAAAGGAGGAAATATTTGATGTGACAAAGGAGGCAAAGGAACATAAGTGTGTCGGGTTAAACAAGTCTTCCCTTAGCAGCAATTAATTGGTTCTGTGACCAGGCTGGGAGCACTGACACGCAGTGAACTGGGTCTGCAGTAACAATGCCCTTGGTTCTGAGGGTCTTCCCTCCACCCTGGCACTCAACAGGCGTGAAATGGCTGTGTGGGCAGAGGACTTCAGTGCATGCCCAGGTCTCCTCAACCCCCAAAAATGGGAGCACATGAACCCTGCTGCAGTCCCTGGTGGTTCTCTTTATTCTTGCCTCTTTTCTCAGACATGCTGGGGACAAACAGCAGCTCAGACTACAGTCACTGTCACACAGGCTTTGCCTAAACACCCACTCTTGAGGTGCAAGTGAGATCCTGAGAGCCTGCACAGCCTCAACAGGGCTGAGAGATCAGCAAAAACAAGGAAATCCTTCTGGAAGGCTGAAATGCCATTCTTAATCCATCCTGTTATGACTAGGCATTAGGGGGTCTGAATGGCACGTTCATCGCAGGCATGTTGCAATAGGTAGGCACAAGGCGTGACCAAGAGGCTCGGAACTGTCAAGGTGCCAGGAACACACTGTGGTGTACAAAACCACAGGAGGAGATCCTGTGCATCCTGGTGCTCAGTTCAGATCTATAACACATTTACTGAGCACTACATGAAAAGCAACACCAAGAGAATATTAAGATTGTAAAGTCAATCATTACAGCACTGGGAAATGCCTGCAGACCTTCACAGCTGCCCTGGGTGTTTGCACTGTGATACAACCCCCAGTTACACAACCACATACCGCCCCCCCCCAGCCAAACTCACACTGCTCTTTGTTCCAAGTCACCTCCTCCACCTTCACCCTCTACTCAAGTCCTGCTCATCAGTCTCATTTCCTCTCCTGCTCCTCTTTCTTCCCTCCTGCCTCAGCAGCAGTCAGAGTACAGGGAAGATCATTGTCCCACTGGTCCTGAGAGTGGGGAAAACACCTGCAAAAAGAGCCTTGCTCTGCTTCTCTCCCTGGATGCAACTCACTGCTTCAGTCTGGCCAGCAAGGAGCCATGCCCACCAATGGAGACCAGATTTCTTCAGTTCAATTATTGACTTTTCCAAGCCTCTGCTGTGTATATCTTGGGAAGAGCACTTTCCTGACATAGGGGACATGCATGTCACAATTTCTTAATCAGATTATATTCCCTGACCTGCATCCCTGCAAACAGTCTACACATTGCATTGCTCTAACTTTCGACTTTGTGTTCAAAACATCTAAAAAACAGCATCTTGACAACCCAAAGTGTCCAAAATCATTACTGAGGGCATTCTAAGAGTGCTGTAATTTTACTACAGACAGCCACTACAACCTGAAGGGGGACAGGCTGACTGAACAAATCACACACAACCGTTCAAAGATCCAGATGTGAGAGTAAACTGTTTAGAAATCATCATGACAGATGCTCCAGAACATCAAGTCTGCTTGATAGTCCCAGCTGTGGACCTGCTGCCCATGCTCTGAGAGAGCCAGCCGAGCTGGGCACTCCAGGGAGGAAGGAGCACCTTTCCCCTGCCCCTGATGGACATCAGCAAGCTACTGGAAGGAAAAAGCCTGGCTCCAAGTGTTATCAGCAGCACCAGAGATTGGACAATGGCACAAGTATTTCTGCCTTTACATGGTAACACCAAGACGGGGTGGAAGTTCTGCCCCAGTAAACAGTGCAGCCCAAGAAGGCTGATGAAGTCATTCCTTCTCCATTATCAGCCTGGCAAACTCTCGGACACTATTCTGTTTTTTCTGGGAGGAAAAAAAAGCCCCCAGCCATCCAGTGCAGCCATCTGCCATTTTATTTTCAGGGCTTCTTTTTCCACACAGACTTTTCCTTATCCCTCAACTGTCCCATCAAGGACAGTTCTGAAACTAAAGAGCAAACAACAAAACCTTTGCTTCAAGGCTCATAAAGCACTGGCCAAGTTTCAGCACCAGACTGAATTGTCATCGCTGAGGTATTGGCTGCCAAATTCCCACCCTTCACGTGCAGACTAAGCAAAACACTCTCCATGGCCAGGGAGGGGCAGGTTTCTGTTGAGGGCTTAGGAAGCAGAGCTCTGCTCCCTGTCTGCTGTGAAGGCAGAGCCAAACCTAGCACAGCACAGCTGAAGCTGGAGCCAGTACCAGGAACTGCCACCCCTGGGGTGGCACTGACCAGCACAAATATGGTGGCACATGGGGAAAGGCACAGGAAGACATGAGGAAACAACTCACCACTTCCTGTAACAAGTCCAGCAGAATGGAGTTACAGACCCAGGAAGGCAAAAACCAGAGAAGAGGAAGCCTCAGGGTTCAGTTTGCCAGAAGACAGTGGGACATGTCTGGCCCAGAAGCCAAGCAGTTAGTTAGAATAGGTCCCACCCTTTACTCTTTTCTAATTGATCCAGGTCTAATTCCACTCAGTTCCTCACAAAAACCTGCTTAGCCCAAAGTATGATGTAAATAGGTGGAAGAGGCTTTCAGCACCTGAAGTGCAGTTAACTTACATTCTGGCCTGCAATTTCCATGCACCAAGGAACCAGCCAGCCATGCTGAGTACCCAGGGGCAGAGGACTCCTCTGACTGCCCCCAAGGAAAGCTTTACAGTAGTGACTCTCCTGCAAGTGAGAAGCCAAACTCAGCCTGGGACAAACCTCAAGGAGGCAAGCTGCAAAACTGGCCCTTTAGTCCTGCATGACAATTTTCTTTGACCAAGGATTTAAGAAGCAGGCATGAAATGTTCATGTAATACTCTGTAGCTGCTTGAGGAGACGCTTAGCTCAGGGAACAATAACAACATCATGGGTTTTGCCTATCAAAATACAGTTGCATCAGAGTCAGCTTCAGCTCCACTGTTTACATGCCACAGCAATTAAACAAAGTTGTGTCCTCCTCAGTTAGTATAAAGAAGTTACACGTAATATTTCGTTCTGCCTCCATCTGTGATTATCTCATGGATACACAGATCCCCCATGGCAAAAAGTCTTGGGGGCTGCTTTAGTGCCATTCAAGAGAGAACAGCTTCCTTACACAAGGTGACAGGCTGGGGACTTGTACTCCCAAGCAAGTTTGCTCCCATCTCCAGAAGGTTCAGGCTTCATACTCAGTATATAGTACAATATCAGAAAACACATTGCCCCTGCTTAACTAGCACCACCCCTACTAGGAAAGGATTCCCAAGGCAGCTACCTCGCTGGAAACCAGGTGTTGTCCCTCCCACAAGTGTTGGACGAGCTTAGGCACCAAGAACAATCTCAGTGCAGGCAGAAATGGCCACACTGCCCACAGCAATGAGCTGCCAAAGCCCTGGTACAGCACAGCAGCTATGAATCACCTTCCCATGACATCCTGCAAAAAGCCAGCTCTTGGATCAGCTTTTTTCCATGGGTCAGACCAGTTGGCCCACACATGATGAGCTGCTTTGGATAAATCTCACACCTGATGGTTCTCACCTCGGGCTGTTACCAAACCCAAGCAATTACAACCCCCAGGTTAATCTACAGCACACCAGGGACTACAAAAATCCTTGAGACACACTGGTTTGGTTTTATAAGGGAGCCACCACATTTGTGCAGGAGGCCAGAAGCCACAATACCAGTTGGAAAAGCAGCACCACCTCTCCAGGAGTAAGTGGTCAGCGTTTGCATGACAGAGCTTAACCTGAGTGCTTGGCAGAATTTATTTGTTGACTGTGTTTAAAACAGGGCAAGTTGCAGTTCAGTGTCTCCAACAGGCGGCTGTGCAGCTGGTACATAAACCACTCCCAACACAAGGTCCAAGTGCTGTCAGGGATGTGCACACACCATCACTGCTGTTCCCTCAAGCTGGCTGCTCCCTTCCAGTCTATGCCACAAGAATGATGCTCAGTCTCATTCCTCTGACAGTGTTCAGCAGCCAGGGAAAGTGTCTGAGAAGCTGGACAGGATTGATGCCACCCAGCCCATGTAATTCTTGAGCACCATATCCAGTGTCCCAGACCTTCAGCTCAGTCTGGCCAGATAGATATGGCTGTTAAAAGCCAGTTTTTCCTCTGCCTGCTTCCCTACAAAAGGAAGTGCCCTGGAAAATATTTTTCACACTGCCTTTCTAACAACACTTACCTTGTCTCCTTCCTCAATGTCACAGATTTTCTCCAGCGTTGAAGGGTTGTAGGTGGGGAACTTCTTTCCGCTCGTAGACTCGTGCCACTCATTGTTAATAAATATCTGAAGAGAGAGCAAGGGAAGTGGGATAGGCAGGAGAAAGGAAAACAACTGAGGTAGACAAAAAGCCCCACAAGTGCTCCTCAAAGGTCCTGAGGCCTCTCAGTTTCTCAATGGCACAGTCAGGTGTGCTCAGTCTCTCTCCTGAGGAGACTGATCCAGAAGCATTTACCCAAACTCTGTGCAACTTTGAGCAAGGGGAAGGCAGAGGACTGGGCTCACACAGCACATCACATCACCATGGTTTGGCAAGGAGAAACAGGCAGGTTTTGAACTACATCTCCATGGGAACAGCAAGCAGACACCAAGGGACACTTGCAGGGTTCAGGCAAAAGCAGCCCCTGCACAACATTATTGGGCTGTTTGCATCTTGCCCTGGGCTACTGCCACATCTTGCTCCCTACTCTGGCAGCACCCAGAGGAGGGTGGGGACGGGCTCAGTTCTACCCACCATGCCCTGTCACAGGCTGGATCAAGCCTCCCACGTCACTCGGAGTCATCTGTGACAAGATTTAAGTGTTTCAAAATATTGCATTTCCAGAGCAAGAACAAACAGTCCCAGCATTGCGTAACTGAAAATGCATTAAATACTGGAGTGTTGTTACTCACTGTAAACAGAACATGAATACCTATATACAATTAATTGATTCAACATGCATCTTATCCACGCTGTGATCTAACTTGGCAGTGTTATATTTTATAAATATACTTCAAGCAAGATTATATGAAGTAATCTTTATTAGTAGCCTGCTAGTGGCTGTAAGCGAGTACTTTTATTTGGAAGCCATCCACATTTGCAATCTTGTTTATGAGTCTCCACGCACCACGAGGAGATTAATGTTGCATCTCTTACATTCGGAATTCCCACTGCTTTGGGTCATAATTTTCTTTCCTTGAGCAGCTTTTTTTTCCTGAAAGGTCTTTTTTCTTACTATTTCTGCATAAAGCATCCAAAAATCTAACTGGTGTAGAAGCTGCACTGTGGGACCCACCTGTCTCACACAGGCGGAGGAAAAGAACATTTCACCAAAAATGTTGCCAATGGAAGGAACAAGATGATACAATATTACAAATATTAACTCTAATTTAAAACAACAATGCTCCCAAAATTACGTCTGTTGTCCAACTGCTGCATTTTAACATTTACAGACTTTAACTTCAGTTTATCTTTGCTTCCCTAACAGAAAAGTCACATTATAAACATGGGAGCTGCAGAAATACAGCATCAGGTACATCCTTATGAACTACGGGCTGGGGAAGGAGAGGATTTTTCCCTCTTCATTCAACATGAATTCTCTGGGAAAGCAACGTTCCTACAAGTTGAGAGTGACAGGATCAGGCTGTTTTAATGCAACACACACTGGCATTTTCCTGGGAATCACATCACATATCCCAAGCCTTGGGTGCCAGGGGTTGAAATCATATGAAACAACATATCATCCATTCACGCTGCATACCCAGGATTTGAGACAAGGGCTTGTGGACAGATCACTTCCATCACACACCCATGACAAGCACTAAGCTGCTCCATAAGTAAGATCTTTGTTAATTTTTTTTTTTTCCTCTTCCCCAATCTCGTAACTGGTAGAACCAAAAATAAAAATCTCCTCTAAGCAGAGGAAAACGTGCTGTCAGCTGTAAACATCTGGTGAAGCTCAGAGTCTGCACAAAACCTCTCAGTTTTATGAAAATTGACTGCCTCTCTATTTTCACAGATGCACCCGGAGCATCAGATCCAACATCAAACCCACATTTTTAACTCACATTGGTTTCCACTTTTAAGAGATTACCTTGATACTTTCAGCACACAAGAATCTCTGGCAGAACTCTGGAGAATAGAACAGTGTGTTTTAAAAAAATGTGGCTGCAGGATAAGATCCCTAAGGAGCGTTTAAGAGTGCTCACAACAATAAAAATAACAAAAACCAGAACATTTATTAGGATGTTTCAGAAGAACTCGAATGGCCGTGTCCATTTTGGACGCAGGAAAGGGCTGTTTGTGCAGCATTACGCCATTCTGCAACCAGCAGCTGCAGATCCAATTTGCTGCTAAATGACAAGTTTATCTCACAAATAAAGAGTAGATAAATTTGGGATGTTAAAAATTAATCTAGTCCAGCGACTGCTGCTAATTGCCAACCTGTTCCAGTACTTTGGGTGCATAATTCAAATCAACACCTCGCTGGATAAGCCACGGCTGTTTACTCCTTCATGCTGCAAGGGAATGAACCTCAAATTCTGCCTTTTTTTTGAATTACTTTGAAGAGAAATGCAACAGTAACACACTCATTCAGCCCCTCCAGCTCTTAGTCCAGCCACAAAGTCGAAATTATGGCAGTGGAGGCTCCTGAGCAGCGTAACCAGCCGCNTGGGACCCACCTGTCTCACACAGGCGGAGGAAAAGAACATTTCACCAAAAATGTTGCCAATGGAAGGAACAAGATGATACAATATTACAAATATTAACTCTAATTTAAAACAACAATGCTCCCAAAATTACGTCTGTTGTCCAACTGCTGCATTTTAACATTTACAGACTTTAACTTCAGTTTATCTTTGCTTCCCTAACAGAAAAGTCACATTATAAACATGGGAGCTGCAGAAATACAGCATCAGGTACATCCTTATGAACTACGGGCTGGGGAAGGAGAGGATTTTTCCCTCTTCATTCAACATGAATTCTCTGGGAAAGCAACGTTCCTACAAGTTGAGAGTGACAGGATCAGGCTGTTTTAATGCAACACACACTGGCATTTTCCTGGGAATCACATCACATATCCCAAGCCTTGGGTGCCAGGGGTTGAAATCATATGAAACAACATATCATCCATTCACGCTGCATACCCAGGATTTGAGACAAGGGCTTGTGGACAGATCACTTCCATCACACACCCATGACAAGCACTAAGCTGCTCCATAAGTAAGATCTTTGTTAATTTTTTTTTTTCCTCTTCCCCAATCTCGTAACTGGTAGAACCAAAAATAAAAATCTCCTCTAAGCAGAGGAAAACGTGCTGTCAGCTGTAAACATCTGGTGAAGCTCAGAGTCTGCACAAAACCTCTCAGTTTTATGAAAATTGACTGCCTCTCTATTTTCACAGATGCACCCGGAGCATCAGATCCAACATCAAACCCACATTTTTAACTCACATTGGTTTCCACTTTTAAGAGATTACCTTGATACTTTCAGCACACAAGAATCTCTGGCAGAACTCTGGAGAATAGAACAGTGTGTTTTAAAAAAATGTGGCTGCAGGATAAGATCCCTAAGGAGCGTTTAAGAGTGCTCACAACAATAAAAATAACAAAAACCAGAACATTTATTAGGATGTTTCAGAAGAACTCGAATGGCCGTGTCCATTTTGGACGCAGGAAAGGGCTGTTTGTGCAGCATTACGCCATTCTGCAACCAGCAGCTGCAGATCCAATTTGCTGCTAAATGACAAGTTTATCTCACAAATAAAGAGTAGATAAATTTGGGATGTTAAAAATTAATCTAGTCCAGCGACTGCTGCTAATTGCCAACCTGTTCCAGTACTTTGGGTGCATAATTCAAATCAACACCTCGCTGGATAAGCCACGGCTGTTTACTCCTTCATGCTGCAAGGGAATGAACCTCAAATTCTGCCTTTTTTTTGAATTACTTTGAAGAGAAATGCAACAGTAACACACTCATTCAGCCCCTCCAGCTCTTAGTCCAGCCACAAAGTCGAAATTATGGCAGTGGAGGCTCCTGAGCAGCGTAACCAGCCGCGACATTTTCCCCACCGCGCAAGGCAGCGGGTCAGGCTGGCGTGGAACAAAAAGCAACTCGGCTATCGCAGAGCTCCAGCTGCACTGGGAGCAGGGATTTCTGCAGCCACGCTCAGCTCCACACCAGCCTCACCTCAGAGGGACGGAGACATCCAACACAGGAGCCTTTGGTTTAATCCAAGGGGTCAGGAGCAGCTGTTTCAAAGGAAGCTCAACGGAAAGGGGAGAGGTGAGGATTTGTGCGGGCTCAACGCTGAACTCCTCATCCCAAGGGGAGGCCATGGAGTTGGCACAGAGAGCCACCAGCGAGATGTACATGAGCACTGCTCCTCTTCCAGAGCTCCAGGACAGTTCCAGCCTCATGGCACAGCCCTTCCTCAAGGCCCAGTCTTGCTGGACACGGGCTTTTCTCCGGCACCCAAACCCACCCCTGGCACTGAGCCCCTTCCCTGCAGGAGAGCTGCACACCAGGTCAAGGACCACTGAACACAACTCCTACAAGCAGCTTCCTCGGGGATAAAAATCCCAGACTCACCCCATCCAAATCGGATTTGGTTGAGCACCAGTGCAGAGGGTGGAGGCGCTCACAGGTGGGTTGGGAAGGGAAGATGGCACCTGGCACCAGAGCCAGGGAGAGGAGCCCAGGGCACCTGGGGCAGGGCCACGGCTTCAAGGCAGTTATTTTATTAAAATTTTTTTAAAGTCAGGTTTTGAGCAGATTGAGGCAACCGCTGCACCGTTAGAAACATCACTGTCATCTGCTCACTCAACCCCAAACCCCCATAAACATATCGTCACAAGTTAAGAGAAACAACATGGAGGGTGAAAACTCCCCATCAAAACCACACCACCTTACTGCCACCCCGACTCCACCAAGCACCAGCGACGCCACAGCAAAGCCCACCCAGCGCCGGCTCACCTTGGTGTACTTCACCTCCAGGCTGCGCAGGGGCCGCGGCAGCGGGGGCGCTTTCCTGTCGGGCTGCCCGTTCTCCACGGCGCCGTTGAGCGCGGCCATGGCCCCGCCGTCGAGCCCGCGCACCTTCTGCCCGCTGACAGCGCCCGCGCCGCCTTAAGAACG